>JABASH010004074.1:0-14888 GCA_019776445.1 Tomocerus maximus | reverse complement strand
GAGGTACATGTACAAAATATTGTGTTTATATGTAAGAGTATAAGGTAAATGTTTTGTCAATGTCAAATAATCATTATTAATCAGTAATCATAGTTATCATAGCTATTTTCAGAGTAACTTTAGTTTGCTCTGTATGTGAATACTATATCTGTATAGTGGGTTTGGTTGTTGCCCATTTGTAAGCGGAGGTGAGTAGATTGTATGGTAAGCAAGGCTCATTAGCAGCATGGACGAAATTTTGGAAATTTTGTATCATCGGAGTTCACCAGGTGGCACACGGTATTTGCAGTGAAAGACTGGAAAGTCTCCACTTGTAAGTCAATGTCAATTATTATCAATGGTTGAGTATTAGATGAATGTGAAGGTTAAAAAACTTATTGCCGCCTTAGTGCTCGTGCTGGTTTTTTTGGTCGCCCAGGTATTATTCGCTGTCCGATAGGTACGTCCTTCGCAGTTTCTGATATGATATGACGCCTTTGTTCCCATATAACTCCTCCATTCCAATGACGTGTTTGCAAATGTTAATTTTTAGGAAAAAAATAGGCAAGTGCAAATTGATTGGGAAAGAGTTGAATTATATACTATTTTCCTTATTTGCTCAGATTGTATAGGAAAAATGGGCAAGTGCAAATTGATTGGGAAAGAGTTGAATTATATACTATTTTCCTTATTTGCTCAGATTGTATGTAATCGTTAAATAAGCGCCAGCATTTTGTTTTGTCTGCTGAGGAATACTTTGAAATCATTCCTGGTGTGACCGGCGGACACTTATGTGCAGCTGTGTAATATGTTGTAACTCCATTTCCATGCAGGTGACTCGAGCACTTTAGGTGATGACTCAGTTATATTCATTAACATCATATAATTGAAGCCTAGCCTAATTGACTGCCATACGACTGATCTCCAATGTGTGCAATACGTTCTCTATGTACGCCATACACTTTCATACTAACATATAACAATGAAAAAATTTCGCCATACCAAAAAAAATATTCCCCTACCTCAACAGGGTGATCTATCGTTATAATTCCATGATAATTACCAAACGGCCGCGATTATAGAGATGGTACTGATACATGCTATTAAAATTACTCCAATGAGCTTCGATTCAAAATATTTTATGGATCGGACATTTCATTCAAAAGGTATTGCATATAATGTCATTTAACGTCATTTAGTTCCATAAATTTAACTGTGAAAATGTAGATATCACTCACATAACATACGCTTTACTGTACACGGGACATTTCCAAGATTTTACTGTTTTAAGATTTTGAAAAAATAGTTAGAGACCAAGCTATGCATTTTAAACCGTTTATAAATTAGATGTTTCTGATTTTGACAATTAGTAAAGAATCAGTATGGATGACATTTTTTAAATTGAAAATGGTAAAGTTCCTCTCCATAAATTTTTACTGCGTTGACGTATTTGAAAGATTCTCTGATTCTGAGACATTTTACGAGATTTTACTGTTTCATTTACAAGATTTTGAAAAAATAGTTTGTGACAAAGCTAGGCATTTTAAACTGGTTAGAACATAGATGTTTTTGATTTTGATAGTTAGTAAAACTCAAAATCAATTGATATTTTTCAAATTCAAAAAGGTTATATCCCTCTCTGCATTTTTACTATTTCGAACGTTTTTCAAAATTTTGTTGTTTTGTGTGCAAGATTTTGAAAATAAATTCTGTAATAAATCTGTGGATGCTTAGACCATTTTTTAGAATATTCATCGCATCCTATATTTCATAGCAATTTTCCTACTTTCAAGATTGTATTGATTCATATAAGTATTTCAAAAAATAGTTAGCAACTAAGTTATTAATTTTTGGCCGGAGCTCAGGAGCCGGAAATCTGACATTCCAATATCAGTTTCGTTAACATTGGCGTAAACTAATTATAATAATCATGCTGAGTAAGAATATAATGAATGAAACGGTATATTATATTTATGGTTTACAATTTATTACATAATGGTAAGTGCAAAAAAGTGGTTCGACTTTAGGCTCATTTTAAACGAAAGATATTCATAATTGTGTACTAAGGTAGATTTCATTATTCCCAACTGCTGGACTCTCTGTAAAAACCCTGTTAAGAGCTGAAAAAAAGTTTTAATTTTTTAATTTACAAATACATTTTTGAATTTTATTCGTTTTCTGCACTATTTGTTCTAAAAGGATCATAATATAATAATTATTGAAACCTTTCTTCCACAATTGTTGCTGCTGGCGTTTCTGTATTTTGACTACATCAACGACAACGTCTGCGAATGACAATGATTTGCTATTTCCCCCTCTGCCAAATATGCGAGCTCTGTCTTTGGGTGGTTTCTTTCCTAGTACGTTATATGTCTCCATGTCACCTTTTCCTTTAACGTAGGTCAACCCTTGACAATCCACTTCAAAATTGTACTTTTTCAGTATCTATTTCCCAAAATTCAAATCATTAATTAATTGCAAATAATGAAATTGCATAACAATATTTTCATTACAGTTATGACATAGAAAGAGAAAAGTTTTTCGGCTTACCATTGCAGTGTCTTTAGGAACTTGGATGAAATCTTTCTTTCCAGTAGTGTCCATTCTTGCAGCCTCATTCACAGTATTGCCCCAAATGTCAAAACAGGGTTTGCCTTTCCCTATAACTCCGGCCACAACTGGACCATAGCTTACACCTACGAAATTTAGATACTGTTATACTTTAGTTTTCTTAAATGATAATCCTATCTTACTATACGATGCGTTCATATTTTAATAACATCTTCCACAATCCTGCAACAAAATTTCTGAAACAGGTAGCTGTTTGTGGAACAGTTTTCAATATTTGTTAATCAGGCAATCAATGCCTCTCTCATAATGTTTGTCCAAATAATAATGCAAATAAGTTGAGTTGATTTATTTTGCATACTATAATGGAACCTGTTTCTCAAATTAGCATAAAAGATGCTACTAATTTTGGTTTTATAGTTATTGGAATTTTTCTGTGTGACAACTCCCCATAATAACCGTGGAGTTTTCAGCTTATGTACTCGCTTAAAATCTTTCTAGCCATACATAAGGTATTACTTCAATATGCATTAGTGGCGGTTCTCATTAGTACATCAGTGACATTGGGAGGGGTGGGTTAATTTCCATAAATGCCCTAAAAAGCTGCCTCATCCTTAAAAGTGCCGAATTTAATAGTAAACACGCAACACTTTACTGGCACGAGAATATATATACTTCCTTGGAAAGGCAGTGTTGACAGGCTACGTGCCCACCTTTCCTGAATCTGCCTGGCAGAAGGAGTCGAATCATGGGAGGAAGATCGGTGGGAACCTATAAGACTAGCTACCGATTCAGTACCGTGGTGTCTGATGGACCGTATTGACTATACTCGTTCTAAGATTATTATAGGAAAGTTCTGCCAGATTCACAAGAAATCCCTTTATATCAATTTCAATTACCGATTCTCAAATGACTGTCCTGGCCATCTTCAGAATTCGTTTTCATTAACTCGCGTTTCATTTCCAAAGCAAATTCAATCAGCAAACACAGTTGTTTTTCACCCTCCTTTTCCTAAATTGAAATTAAGTCCAACTATAATCATAGTAGCTAGGCGATGATTTCTAATATTGGTATATATTTTTCACTAATTATTTTATAACAAAACCTCAGTGACTCCCAGTCCAGAACAGCCCATGTAAGTACTGCCTACGTTTTTTATTTTTTCTATTTCAGCAAATCTTTCTTGGTCCAGTAAGTCATCAAAAGTGCCTGGAATGAAAGTTAATTATAATTAAGTCATTATACCATAGCATAAGTACCATGCGCAGACATGGCACTTGAAATATTTCGTGGAAATAAATACCTAGATTAAATTGATTAAATACTTCGACCCACTTTCATTGAAAAATAAATAAATTAGGGAACATAGCATTTATTTCAAATACTTCAGCTATTTAATTTTTAAGGAAAATTCATTGAAATTATATTTCAATGTTTAATTAAAATTGAACTGAGAAGAAGTTCCGTTATCTGATTCCACAAATCTAAGTAATAATTTAAAATTCATCAATAACGTAGTATATGGCATAAAAATAGTGAAAACTTAAATATAACATTTTGACAAGTCTTTAAAGGAATTGGTGTCAGTCCTTACTTATTGTTTTGTGCAGAAGCTGGACATTGAAAGTAGTTGTCTCCATATTCGTGTCGTAGCACGATTTAAAATTTGGGATTGTTGCAAAGAGAACACTAACATAAGGCCATTTGTAGGCATATAAATCCTGAAAAGAATAGACTTTGATAGTAAATATTCAGTCAAATTTGTTCTTTATACTTTCTTAAGAATACTATTACAAAGCGTGCATATATATATATTATTTAATGTATAATAGGTACCTTACCTTAGAGTATTCCGAAATTGATTCTAGCTGCAAAAAGTGACTGGCAACTTTTTCAGGTAAAATATTTCCCAAAAGTTGCTGATTTTGTTGCTTCAATGTAGTGACTTCTTTGATTTGTTCTTCCAATTGTTTTTTTCTGAAAAATAAAAACCTGCCTGTTTTCTCAATCAAACGGAAGTGGAATAAAAATATGATTAAATAGCACAGTATAGAGACAAGTAGTTCTTCCGCTTCCATCCAGTTGAGATGTGCATTAGAAAAATTCCAGCTAAACGGATTCACTATCAAAACTGCCAGAAGCCCAGAAACGATAAAAATTAATAGGGCTTTTAGCGAATATTTTAACTGTGAAAAGCAATCTACCGCCAAAATAAAAAATATCGATGAACTGAAGAAGCGTTTTCCAAGGCTTTGGCTGCCACTGAAATCTGATACCTAAAAAAGACAAGTAATTCAATCTTAGATATAAAACACAACATCAAAGAACCCAATTTATAGCAGTACATATAATATTAGTATATTAGAGACGTTATCCCGATTTAAATTAGACAAATGTCTTGCTACTATGAGTATGAGTTTCCTTATGTAAGAGTAGGAAGTACAAGCAAAGGTATTTCATATATAGTTTGGTGAAAGTTAATTAAAAAAATTAAATGATAAATTAAAACAAATTGCAAAGTTAATACATTTTGTTTTAGATTATTTGGGACACAATATTTGTCACTTTGTCAAATAGTTGGTCTTCATCATCATTGCATTAAAAAATAATTAAAATTAATTAAGTTTTCTTTTTAATATTTTACCATCATAGTGAATAGAATGACAACAATGTAAATAGATCGATGCAAATAACTAGTAGTTATCTGGCAGCGGCCGATACGGTAGAGTATAAAGAGGAAGCCCAGGACGGCAATTTTGCACATTACATAAATCAAAGTACGTTGCCACCTAAAATACAAAAATTTAATTAGGCGTTTCTGCAAATTGATTTTAAAAATCGCAAATTAATTTCAGGCTACCCAAATTGAGCGAGTATTTGAAAACTTGTTTCTGCACAAGCCCAAAACAAAATGGCACAGAAAAAATTTGATGTAAAAGTTTCATCTTCTTCCCCACTTGTGTACTGTGAAATTTAAAACTTTTCATTACTTAATTATATACAAAATAACCTTTTAATTCGTAAATCATAAAAAAATTCGTTTATAATCTTACTTTAAGCCTTAAACGCTTATCTTTAAATTGAGTTGACAAACGATAAAACTTTTGAACATCTTGGGCCACAACCTTGCTACCTAACTGCAAAATAATAAAAAGGGTTGATTATTGAATAAATAGAAGAAAGCCCTGCCAAAAATTTTATACCGGAATTGCTTAACATATTCTCGTGCAATACGACTTACTAATTAAATTTACTACATATAATAATATATAATTAATTATAATCAATTTATTAAATATTAAAATAATTAGCATACAGCGGGTCTTCTTTTGTACAAATAACTGTTTTGACTCTTTGGCCTGTTTTCCTCAATTGCTATCTGACAATTAAATTTCTCCTTTTTGTCAATCGATTCTTTTTCTTCCACGATTAAAAATGTCTTGAGGTTGTGTTTTGAGAGAAATTCACTCCTCCCATCCTTGACCGCCTCTACTTTGTAAAGATCATTGAGATATTTCAGGGTTGATTCAGAAATATGAACCCTTCTACAGATGGAAATTTAATAAACAACAAAAATTAAAAATTAGTTTAATTATTGGAAAGAAGTATGCCAATAATTTACCCAGGAAATCCACTTGATTCCATGTGATTAGCGGTTTTTACATCGTGGGACCAAATATCGAATTGCCACTTGATTTTTCCAACTATTCCGCATAGCACTGATCCAGAGTGAATACCAATTCGCATATCCAGATTCACCTGAAAAATGTGTCAGAATTGTATTCAATTATTGCTAAATGGTCTGATATCAGTTTCTTTTACATCAAATTAAAATAAAATGACAATTTATCACACTAAAATTTGGAAGTAGAATCTAAAATATACAAACTAATAAATTAATTGACATTAATGTGCATCTATAAAATTTTCTTACATTGTGTTCTTTGCGAACTTGCTGAATAGCATGAATCATTTGGAATCCTAAATTGACTGACGAAATTGCATGATCAGACCGTGGAAGTGGAAGTCCGCAAATGCAATAGTAACAATCCCCCAGTAACTTAATCCGTAAGCAATTGTTCAACTGTTGAAGTCAAATATATGTTTAAACTGGCACGATTAAAACTAAAATAATTGCTATCTACTTCGAAATATAGGTAGGATAAATTATTATTTGCTTACCGCGGCCAGGTTGTCAAAAGTTTCAAAGAGTTCATTGAGGATTTCTACCAATTTTTCTGGACTGCATTTGCTTGCCAATTCTTACAAAACATTTCAAATATTTAAAACAAATGTAAGAGATAGTAAGTGCTAGATTTAACATTTTAGAAGCTAACCTGTGAATCCCATGACATCTGTAAATAAAATAGAAATATTATTAAAATGGTAAAGTTTGGATCTATTCAAATCTTCATCATCACAGTCTTCTGAACTGGAATCAAAACTTGAGGATTCTGATAAATTCTGAAATAAATCCTGGGCAATGAAACCTGGAATCACTGCAAAATGAAATAATAACGAAATCACTGCAAAATGAAAGTGTTTAGCATTTTTGTCTGCATATGAATTTCTGAGTTTTATTAGAACTTATAATGTATTTTGTTTTACCTGACAGAAGTAAACTTTTTTGCTTATCAGCAAATTTTTTCAGTTTGTCAAGAACAGTCACGTAGCGCCTTGTTTCGAAAAATGCTTTTTGATCCACCCGATCCGATAAAAAGCGAATGTAGAAGCCAACTATGTTAATTCCAACCAGGAAGGCTACATCTGCCGATATCTCACGTGCCTTGGAGGATAATGTGATAGCGTCGAATTCCAGAGGATAAATAAAAATTATATAAACGATATGGCTTAAAGATGCTATTGAGCCCAGCAGCAACAAAGCCCTGAAATAATATCCAAAAATTTTAATCCCTTTTTAAGTTGTTTAAAGTTAACTAGCATTTATAGCACAAAAATCTAGAATATTTCCAATCATGAAAAGTCAACTTTGAAAGACATAGTATGTACAATCTTAAATTCATTTGTACAAATATTGTAAAATTTTAAGTTTCTATTTGAGCGTAAGTTTTTAAAATTATATTTTTCTGTAATAAAATGAATTTACACATTTACTTACAACAGTGGCAGAGGTAGAAACGCATATGAAAGAGATATTATTAAGCAAGTATTTAAAAACGACGAAGTT
Source organism: Tomocerus maximus (assembly GCA_019776445.1). Classification (NCBI taxonomy): domain Eukaryota; kingdom Metazoa; phylum Arthropoda; class Collembola; order Entomobryomorpha; family Tomoceridae; genus Tomocerus; species Tomocerus maximus. The sequence goes on along the minus strand of JABASH010004074.1, from coordinate 7,153 downwards.
GGAGCCCAAGTAGTTTCATTTTGCAAGACGCTTGCCGTCCCTACATATAGTAATAATTAAACTTAAGACTTTAATTAACGGACTTATTAACTGTTACAATGATTTTTATATAGATGACAAAACCGTGACGTATTAACTTTCGTTACCTTGTGAAAATATTAAGATCCAAGTTAAAAAAGCCAGGATATTGAGATTGAATTTTCTAAAGTCAAATCTGGCTAAAGCTATAAAAACTAGATTGAGTAAAATAGCAGCCACGAGTTGGAGAATGAAATAATTTTTGAATGTTAAATAAGACTCCTGTTCATCTTGTAGTTCGTTTTCAATAACAGCCTTCAGAATTTCAATGAACTTCTTAAATATGTCGAGAGCATTAATCAGCACTAAATAGTGCCACTTCTGCAAATTAGCAAATAATGAATTAGTTAAGAAAACTAATATAAATTATGGTATAGATAATTATGGTTTGAAAATATGACAGTTTACCTTGGATTCTGTGCGATTTAGATATTCACGGAACGTTGACTGTTTTTTGAAACGTGAGGAAAAGTAAGGGATGTAAATCCCTGCAAATTTTTTATCTTGTATTTCTTCATCGTCGTAATTTGCCACTTCTTTTTCCGCCATTATGCTAAAAACTAAGTCAAATCAACAACCAAATGTTGATGTAAGTTGATTTCTTCTCTTTGCACAAAAATGCAACTGCCGAAGAGTTTTTATCTTATCAATGAAGATTAGCAGTCAAAAGTGCGGGATTAATTCCGTAGGTCATTTATGTAAAGTACCAATGAGATAAACAACTTCATTTGCAGATTTTGAGTTACAAAAAATGACACTCCTTTAATCTATCTCATTTGTCTCTCGGGATTTTAATTAAATGTGTCCAGTGTAATATACTTTGCTTCTATATATTCAAAGCTGACCATCGGTCGCCAGACTTCAAACAGATATTATACAACCAATAAAACTGTAATATAACGAAGTTATGCATTCACTTGAGACATGAGAAATAAACAGATACATTACCACAATGTTATAGTTATAATGTATATTATAATGTTCATTGTTGTGCTGTATTTTGCATGTTGTTTATTTGCTTCATATAATATCACAATAACATCTTTTTAAGACTGTGTTTTCATCTGCAAAGAACAGAAAACATCATAAATATGCAAATTTAGGCGTACATCTATATAAAACGTAGTTGTCCGTGTTTATATTCGATATTGTTATATCTTTAAACCCTCTGCTTGTATGTTCATGATATTGGCGATTCAACTTTACGTAGCTAAAAGATAATTATACAAACTGAATAGTGTTATGTTATAACCTTTAATCTCACAGTTTATGCTTTAACGACATTGGCGATTATTTAGAATACAATTAGTTTGCAATTATAAATTTAGTAAATATTTTAAGTTTGTGAAAGGTAATAAAATTAATTGCAGTCTAATTAAAAAGTAAACATCTGTAAAACCAATTGAAGTTAATATAAAAGCAACAAGACTAACCTTGTCAATTACAGATGCGCAGAATTATTATTAGAAAAACTTGATCTTATATGTTGAGATACAGGTTTAAGGCTATTCATAGTGCGAAGCCAAGATATTATACTAAGTAGGTATAGGTAAATATACCAAGTATATACACCAACACCGTATTCATTGACTATTTGAATGATCGGATCCTGATAAAAATAAATATGGCATAGGTACCATATCATATGTTAACGGACCTATTATATAGAATTAAAATAAGTGCCTTGTCTGCACGTAGAGATTCCGTCTGCCTTAATTTTTCTGTCTTCTATTTTTTGCTGCAACCGACATGCCATATTCATGTACTTTGCTACGCACACTACATTGTTTTTATACATATGATTACTATTATGCCATGCTTATATAAACAGCATAGCTATCGTTTGTGTTTAAACTCGACTTGTTTTAAAACACACCAGGACCTACTAAAACTCTTTTAATAAATACCAACATGCAAATAGTTCAGATCTTTACATTTACGAATTGACTGCTATTTAATTTTGAACTCATAAAATTTACTATATCTGATTTAAAAATTTTGCTATTCAGATATTGAACTTTGGTACCAAAAATAATGTTTTATAAAATCCTGTACATGGCATTGTATTAGAAATTGATTTCCTTGAACCACATACGTCAGGGTAGGTAATACAAACCGAGTTTCAATACAAAAGGTAAAATAAAAAAGTGCATAACATAGTCATTCACGATGCACGTGATATGAGTGATATGCAAATGTGTTTTCTAATTTGGCTTTCTGTGCCGTCTCATATTTTGCTAAATGCATTGTATGACAAATACCCTATAAGTACTGATAACAATAAGGGAATTCTCTAAGTCTATTAAAGTGTAACTAACAGAAAAGACATTTATCTTAATTGACCCACCTCCCTAGTTGGTCAAGTCATATTTTACTTTAAACACAATTTTGTTCATTTTGATTGAATGTTATGACCACAACATTTTAACAGCCTAAAATCTAAACTTCGACTTAAAATGATCCCTATCTAACAGGCAATGTGTATATTAAATATGCAACCATATAAGCGAAATGCAAATAATATACTTTGTATGGCTTCATAGTAATATTATGCCCCATTTAGTAAAGTTGACAAGTAAAGATTGAAAATAGTATGGTTTGGATGCGTAATGCGTAAGTATGCAGAATAAAATAATAGAAGGACAAATTGTTTAAACTTTGCCAATGATGATTTATTAATTGTACGAATTGAATTTTAACTCTTCGGGAACATGATGATGACAGTCAATGAAGAACGAACTTAAATAATTGGATACACAGGAAGGATTAGCTTATTTCTTGTAGTAAGCGACTCCACCATAGTAAGGGGTAGCATAGCTGCCGTATCCGTATCCAGTGTAAGATGGGACGGCATATCCGGAGTATCCGAGTCCGCTGTATCCGGTGTATCCGACTCCGCTGTATCCAACGTTAGAGTAGGCTGCAAATAAATACAAAAATGTTATTAGTAAAAATATGAAACTATAATATTGCAATGTTCTTTCTATTATTTCTCCAATAATTATAATAAAATAGTTGTAAAATAATTACTGAGTGGAGAAGCATATCCGGTGTAAGCCAAGCCAGAGTTGTAGACGTATTGGGCGGAGGCGGCAGCAACGACCAAGAGAAGGACGGCGAACTGAAATATTCAAAATTTTATTAGATATCTAAAATAATTCCGACTTTAGAATTTGTGTTCCAAATTGTGTTAATAAATTTGTAAAGAAATTTAAATGTAAGATAAATTAAATTCGAAAATGTTTTTTAAAATTATTGTATTAAAATAATTAAATTAAAAAATGGAAAAATATTATTTTATATAGAAATTTCTCTGGAAAATCGAATTGATAAATGTTGAATATCGACTTACAATTTTAGACATGTTGATGAGTTGGGTTGACGAAGAGTTTGATTTAGAAATTTCTTGCTTTTGTAATTGCAAACAAAAGTTGATCATGTCAAATGAGACTCCGGCGAGTGCTTATATACGATTTTCCCCGGACCGCGCCCTGCAACGCAATTTACCTCCAGAATAGCATGCGAAACGGATTAGCCTATGTGAAACCCAGTGTGGATAGAAAAATAGGTACATCAGATGAGTACGTGAACATTAGATCATCGCTTCTCCATGTCTTACAAAAAATCTTTTTTTCCACGCTGGAGTGAGTTGCACCTTTGGGAGAATCAACGGCCATCCTATACATCTTAGGTGATTCACATGGAGCAGAGCTAATGATTCCGGTTTTCTTTTTATATTGTGCTGAAGAATCTCTGGGTTTCGTTGGGTGTTTATCTATTTTTGCATAACTGGTTTTGGTTACTAAGCCAGATCAGTGCCTCGGGATACCTATATTAGATTCTGAAGAGGATACGCAAGATATTTATTGCAAATTATCCAGTTCAACGTTGGCATTGAAAAGAAGTTGTTTAAATCGATCTCATTTTTTGTCTGCTGGAAAGTTCACCGAATTCTACAAGGTTATCTATTCACTACCGTTAGATCATTGGTCTTCGTACCTTAGACAATGTATTATCCTGTTTCTATGCAGAGATCTCAACAAAAATCATTTTACACCGTGTGTACTTTGTACTACGATTATTTTCCATTTCGCTTCGTTTGCTCTGACGTGGGTAGTGTGCAAGAATATTTATTACTATCTTGTTGCGGTTGTAACTTGAGATATTTAGATCATCATCATCCTCTAAGTAATTGTGGTGTGACTGACATAATATTAGTTAGGTACCTTACACAAAGATCAAAGCAGTTGTAAATTCAAACATTTCTTTGTGCACTAACTTTGTAATCTCATCCGCAATTTTTATTTTCCTGGTGTAAACGCAAAGATTTTAATTACAAAATACACGGAATAAATATTGAAATAACTTGCCTGCTTTTACAAGTCATTTCCAAAGTATTTTCAAAACCACACTTTGTTATGCCACAGTTACATTTTATAAAATGGTCCTTTTGATAATGAACTCATGTGATACAATTAACTTTTTAAAAACTTGTAAATGAATCATAATTTGATTTAACAGGTTTTCTCTGGAATTCAGGAATTTTTTGAAAATTATACATTATGGTTGAGTTTTTCTGTAACTCGAGTAATTGTCAATTTTGAATAATGTATACAGATTCGGGATGTCATGAATAATCAAACATGTCATTAAGTCTTTGCAACGTTTTCCTGTTTTGGTGCTTCAAATCTCTTGATCGCACGTTTGATTCCAGAAAGATCTATTGCTTAATTTTTTCTTGCTCTCAACTCACAAGACTGAATAGGAAAGTGGAAAAGTTAGGGGCCCGTCTAATTACTTGTTTGTTTGTCCGTACGAGTCACGAATAGTGAATTACATAAGACAGCATTCGATAATATTAATGTATTATATAAAGAACTCGTTTTTGCAACAAGGCAACCCACTAACCAACTTTTCCCATTGTTATAATGTACATTGTCACTAATACTGGAATATTATGTAATAGAAAAAGCTAAACCATGGACTGAGAGAATGTAAAGCTATTTTTGTACCTACATACCTGTTGGGAAGATACGCTTGATGGATGTGCGATTTAATTCTATTAAAAATGGAATAAACCTCCAATGCTACAATAATAAACTATTTCAAGCACCTACTTCACATCCGTATCCGCAAAAACTTTTAATAATTAGTGTAATGGAAATTCTGTGTTAGTCTCCGCTTTTTATTTCTATTTACTCTATTTATAGGTTTGTATACACATTAAGTGTATTTGCAAACAACTTTGTATGTGGAATTTGAGTTATAATTATACCCAAGTTACAAGTTTCAGCACACAATAAAAATCTTCTTGTTTTGATACTTTTAGTTTTAAGAATGCTGATAAAATAGCAGAGGTAGCTACATAAAATGTAGGTTTTATTTATAAAATTATTTGTGGCAAATTAAAACAGATGCCTTTGCACAAGATTCGTCGGAAATTATAACATACTTGGTTTATCACAATTGTTTATTGGGAAATGAATCTGTTATCCCATAAAGTTGTATATATTTACTGGAGCGTTGAATCGATTTTTCGCGAATGATCCCCCGCCTCCACATCCGCCACCTCCACATCCAGTCCCATTTGTATCAGTCCCATTTGTATGACATCCCGTTTTGTCACACGGGTTACAACAGTCGCAAACAGGCATACATTGACATCCACAAAAACTCTCCTGTGGAGATCGAATTCGTCGATTGCTGCGGTCGTTTGGGCCGTCAATTGCTTTTGGGCTCACATCATCCAAAAAAAATGTGATGGTCAATAGGCACAAAACTAGAGCGGTTATCTATTGACAAATTATTATTGCCTTATATTAAAATATTTTAAAATTCACAAAAGAAAACAACTTAACTTTACCGTCATATCATAGAGTGTAGAATGACATATTGAAAATTTCCGACTGTTGGAAATTGGGAAAATTAAATGGAAAATCCTAATTCCACAAAATTGCACTACATTTTCAACCTTTATTGGGTCTTAATCTCCCAATAGTTAATTTTACCCAGTTCCCAACAAAATAAGATGGGAAATGGGTAATTTCAAAACTTTGGGCGAAGCGCATACTATTGGTTATTTCAAAATTTCACTTTTAGTAATAACGTTCGTAAAAATTGTACTTTAAATAAGATTTAAGAACTGAGATTGTTATTTACCCTCAGCGTGTAGCTTTATTGTTCAAAAAATATTTAATCAGTATTGGAGTTACTAATTATGTACCTGCATGTTTCCTAAAACTCAGATAAAGGAACCCAATGACTTGAAGTATAACTGTAACTTGCTGAGTTTGGTTGTGGAATATTATGTAATGAATGTCATCCAATCAATTTATGTGGAATAGTGAATGCTAATTTTTAGAAAATGATATTTAAACAATAAAACAATAGAGGTAATGGTGAGTGACACTTTCACACTGCACATTTCACTTGCTTTCTAAAATCAATTTCTAATTTTGTCGAGAAACAAGTAAAATTATTCTATTGCTCTGTCTATTTATTATGCACAGGGGTGGTAAATAATTGAATGCAGCAGGACAATGCAACAAAAGAGATCAAGAAACAAGCATTTGAAGCCGAACTACTTGATTTGAAACAAGCATACTGTTGGAAGAATTGGGAGGTCGGTAGTATGGATTAAGGATTACCTGACTCTGATCATAAATGTGGTTAGCTGAAAAAACTTTAAAATAAATTTTGTAACCACAGATCTACAATTTTGTTTACAAAGTTTAGCGAGCATATGAAGGTTGAAGCAAAGAATACTGTATAACTGTTGCAGTCAAAGAGCACGTCCCGGGAGTGTTTATATTCCCCAGGGAACCATGATACCAAACAAAAATTTAAGGTTATATTCAAATAATCTAGGGAACCATCACGGTTTTGAAAGCATAATGCCTCTATTTCAGTGAATATAAATAAAAACCCGTCTTAGCTCACTGAATTCAAGGAAACATAGTATATTATCAATGTTATGTCTATTTACAATAGCAAATGAAGATCTATTATTATCATTTTCATTATTGCATTTAATATTGCACATTTACGAATGAAAAAACCATTCCTGGAATAACTT
>JABASH010004073.1:0-14889 GCA_019776445.1 Tomocerus maximus | reverse complement strand
AAAAAGGTTAGAGAAAACATTCTGTCATGATATGACAACTGAATGTAGTAAGATTTGAATAGAATTGGCAATTTTAGATATAATTTTGCAGACAAGGAACTTGTTTTAAAATGTGAATGTAGTTGAATAATGTGGACAGTTAGCACATAATCTAGAGGTGAAGAATGGTGCTATAAGTGAAGTGCAAATAGACAATTACAATAAACGAGACAAGAAAACTGAGGGATATGGTCTGGAAACAACCTTAGAAATGTGTGTAAAATCCCATGATTATTACCGAGGAGTATAGATGCAGGGTTGATTTTGAGAGGATGTGATGTGCATAGAGTTTGATTGTTTGTAAGTGAAGAGGGCTTTATATTAATATGTTCTGACGTCTCTTATTGTTAGCCATTAGTTCTCTAATGCATTTGTGTACAAGACATTCATTTCTATGATTATGATTACATTTACCTTTGGAATGTCCTTCCGACAGAAAAAGCAGACTTTTTGAGAGTTTTTCTGGACAGAGAGGGGTAGTTGATAGTTGAGGTCTGTTATGGCTGTCTAATTGTAATTGTAAGTAGGTACTTGAGTACTTGATAATATTATGTGCTTTGGCAGTGTAGGAGCTGCAGAAAAGAGAAGGTTATTAGTCTAAATTGCTTGTTGAAGTCTTGAACTAGTGGACGCTCTACATAACAATGTATTATCTGCATAGTTATTTAGCTAGGCTACTCCTGCTCTGTACGTGTCCATTTATTTCCTTTCATTCGTGTACAAGTCAAAAGGGAGCGAAGTGAGAATAAGCGATGAAGCTGAGCTTCAATTTGGTTTTTGCATGCGGAGCTTTGCATGTTCGACCAAGTTTTTCCCATCCTATCTGTTTTATTAGGCATTTTCACTGTACAGAGTCAGATAACTCTTATTATGTATGTTCTCAGTACATTGTAATGTCGATGCTGGCAATAAAATTAAATATTTATAAGAAAACAGTCGGACTGTACAATTCTACATAGTACATACTCCATGAACAGATAGTCCTTGGATCAGATTAGCACTTTTTATGTATAGCTGTGGACGATCTCTCGTCTCAAGTCATGTCAAGAGAGCAAATAGCAAGTCAAGCACTAGTAAAAGCCAAGGGCACGTAAGGACAGCTGAATCCTAAACGATTTTCTGTCTCTCCAACAAGGAACATTCTGCAAGGTACTCTCAACTCCAGTTCACATTGCATATTACATTACCATCCCTACACAATCAAATACAATCACTCACAAAACATCGCTTCGTCTTTGTCAGACCATTAAGCATATTGCACTATTCAATCCTATGTAAATACACGCACAAACTACATTATAGCAATAATATTATTATCTAAATGTTGCTAATGCGAATATAATATTCTTATCTATCTCCGAATATCTCTGATTAAGTTTCAGGTGATAGTACAAAAATATTATTCCCACTTTGCAATATTATTGTGTATTAGTATGATTACTTCTGCTTAAACGTGCTACTTGCACTTGCTACTTTGACTCTACTGTGTTACGTATCGTGTTCTTTGTCACGGCACCGTTACCAATCCACAATCCCAATAAATGTAATTCGTCTCTAAGTACAGGACAAGATGCCGATTTCCATTACAGATAATATAACTCGCAGTTCAATGGCATACCTATTCTAAATTGCAGGCTTTTTAGGCTTTTCTATTGATTTACCGGCTGCTGCAGAGCTACTAATAATGCTTACCTTTACCTTACCCATAATTTACGGAGATTTATTTCATTTCATCCATTTGTTTATGTTGATAAATGTATATCATGTACCTTCCTAAGCATCTACTATTATCTTCCCAAATTGCTTTATTATACATTTTACTCTCTTTTCAAACTATTTGCCAAATCATTTCAAAAACTACGTGTAAGAGTAACAAGGGATGAGTTTAATGTCTATTCTATCGACTACTCAGTTATCACTACGTGCAGCTCATTTTCAACTCACTAGGGTTAGATAATAATCGTTATTTTCGGATGATACACAATAATTTAAATCCCCTTCTAGTATTTCGTGAGAATAGCCATCGTTTCAACAATTGCTACTTACCAGTTACCACCGTGTAGTGTAGCAGTAGGGCTAGTGCTGTTTGTGACTGTATCAAATGTTTTGGCAAAGGATTATTAATTAGTACACTCCGTATATATTGTATTTTCAAGTACATTGATTCATCCTGATGATTTATACAAGCTGATTCCTCAGATTAATTTCCTAAAATTGTTTTCCTTTGCCTTGATTATAATAATTTTATAGTTAGGGTTTCGCGAAGCTGTCTTAAATATCATGATAATTTCGTGAAGATAATTTTTCGATTTACATCCTTTCTAGTGTAGATTGTGTTATGGCAAAATAAACATCATCACGAGAAAAATGTTACATTTTTTACAATTTTTAATTCCAAAAGCCATAAAATTGTTGTTTATGATTTGTGAGTTAGATTTCAGTTTTTGTGTAGCTTTGTGATTATTTTATTATTGTCGACAGGATGCCCTATACACTACGCTTATTTGGAAGATCTTTTCCTTTGTGAATTTTCCTCAATATATTTAGCTTCCGTAAATATTTGAACCTGCTACACTGCACTGGAGTCTAAAGAAATATAAATATTTACAATAACAGCATGGGAATATCCGTAGATTTTCCTTACAGAAACAGTTGTTTACTATTATTATTAGCTTGTATGTCTCTGTGTATTTACTATTTCCTTTTCATAAGCAATCTCCTGTGTTTTTAAGTCTGTCTGCTACTTACATAAGTAATAATCGCATAATATGGTTATCGCATAATTATTCCATTGATTTGCATTTGTTATATAACATTTGGTATCGTCACTATGTGACTGCATGTCTTCATGGTCAGTTTTACTCAAAAACGGTGCAAGTGACACATCAGGGTGATGGGGTTAAAAAACTTTTTATCTCTATAGTATTCCGCTCCTTCCTCTAACCTATGTAGCACAAGGTTTCATTTAACCAGCGAATATATTAGCAATTTTAAAGGAAATCACAAGACAAATTAAGATCTTCCTGTGCTGTCTATAGTCATTCCTTTCATATACTCACAACGATGGATTTTACATACTAACATTAAGATACATAAATAATGTAAGAAAATGAATGTGGTATTTTGTACATAAAAATAGTTTTCGTTTACTTATCTAGAGTATTTAGTTAAATATTTACAAGGCACTTTGTGCTCGTGACATATAATTTGTATATCAGTATATATATCCTTCTCTATATATACTGTGCATGTGTGGGATATTAGTAAGCTATCTATATAAACGCATGTCTAAGTCAGTAAGGCATTAAATGAACGCGACCAACTTACTCATCTACGACGAATGATAAGGTTGACTGATTATCACTAACAAACTAGCAAAACATGCATGAGGGTATAAGTTAATAGATTAGCACGGTAAACAATAGAACTTACTCTAACTAAAGGTCTCTGTGAAACTCAAACAGTTGTGTCCTGTTTAATTGGGTTTTACCTACAGGTGAGATTATTAGCTACGCTCATTATCGACACTACATGGATGATTAGAGCATCATAATTATCATTTTCCGCTCACTTACCTATTGTTAGACCAAAGCTACCCGTCCGTGTCACAGTCACAAACATTGAAATGCGAGAGATAGTCTATTGTTAATAGCTACGACACTTTACACAGTCAACCTGTTCACTTCGTTCATATAAGTATTGACAGCATTTCATGACAATACAGAGAGTTATTAAGGACTATTGCTTTTATAAATAGACGACATAGTGACATGAGCATCGAGCTCTAGGATACATTATCAATTAAGTAGACAGACTTAAAGCCTAATGGAATAATCATTGTCACATTTCCATTGTTGTTCCCAAGTGGAAAGAACCAAGGGTTAAGATCAGATATAAAATTAGAGATCCATAAGTAGTAACAATGAAACAAAAGAAAGTTCCATCTGCAGACTCCAATGGAGACGAGAGACCAAATTGGAGTCAACACAGAAAAAGGGACAGAATTACAATACTTTCTGCTTGCTTTCTGCTAATGTTTACTATACAATAAAAGTCAGATTATCATACCACACAGCAGAATACGATCTGCTCTTTAATGTACTGAATTTGTATTTTTGTACTAAAAGTTATTATTCATTACTGTAGTCAGCAATTAACTAAATTATTGGAATTTGCATTCGGTAATGTTAATGCATCTTTTGGACATTCCGTGGATTTTCTGCCACCAAAGTAAGCAGAATCGCTCATTAGACATGTGAATATAAAATGGATTTTTATTCAGTTATATAATCCGGCTCAATATTGCTGATGTGTAGCTGTGTAGATAAAAGAAGATAATCTACACAGGATGTATGTTGTTTATATAGTAAGTATCTTATGAGGGTGGAGCAGTCTGACTAACTTGCAAACTTTTCCTTTCGGAATAATGAAACTGCTTGCTTTGCATTGATGATGGGAATAAGAGCTGAGTGATTCTAAATGTCTCCAAGAGTAAAGTATGTCATTACCTCGTCGTTACACATTCAAGTCACTACCTGTGCAGTCTTGCTTCGTCTACCTGCATGTCTACCCCTACTAAATATTATTATACAATATCTAGATGCTAAGAGTGTATGGTTGAGCCAAACGAGATTAGTATGGTTAAACAAATGTGATAGACTAGTAAACGTGAACATTATGTAGCATTAAAGTATTTCATTGCTGTGTGCACGTTATGGTCTGTCATCTGTGATTGTGCTACATACCAACTGAAGTCAAACAGATGATATTACAATACAATTAAACATATCCACAAAATATCAGTCCCTCTCTCGTTATATTTAGGTACAGCATGCAATGAGACAAATTCTGGTTTAATTTGAAGTACAAATGACACTTTACAAATCACTACACACTTGCTGTGTGAATGAGAAACATTAAAAATTTAATATTGTGATGTAAAAGTGCATTTAGTAGCAACATCAGTTTGAAAATTCCAAAGAATGCAAAGATGCTTAGACGCGTGTGCATTCTTACATATGGTCAGTTGGCATCGGCAGCCAAAATTGTATTTGCTTGTGTTGGTGTGCACTGAAATACTGCAATAGTGAATAGGATCTCGTGCAAGTTTTATAGGGTGATGCATTGAATCAGAGTTACATAAGAATTTATTTATGAGATCTTTGTTGGCTGTTTAATAAATGTGCTTGCTGACATGGGATGACAGCCGTAGCAGTGGTGTGCATTGAAATGGGAGTACATGTAGTAGTAGTAAGGTACCTGTTCTGTCCTGGGCTCACTGTTCTTTGAAAATGTGATTTTTTCTCGATATTTTTTCTCACAATGAGACGAAAGGTAGGATGGAGGTACGCGTGGCTTGGGTTATTGCGTTATTATGGCTAGATATTGCGTTCTAATATTTTGTAATAGGTAAATGGACGGTATCTTATCGTTGGATGTAATAAGTGGTATAATAATATATCTAATAAGCACATGTAAATACACAGAGAAGTTGTGGTGGGTCGTTTATTCGAGTGGAGACTCCAAAGACTCGTAGCACTCGTAAGTGCAATTCCCATACGATATCTTTATGTAGGTTTTATGAAAACCAGGAAATATTCTTACTGACCGCATGATCTAATATGGAGTGCAGTAGACAATCTCTATCTCTTATTATCTACTGAACTTATAAAAGTGAAGGTATGAGTTTGACATGACAAGCTAACCGAACCAACGCAACAGAGCGACCAATCCAACATTTTTATCTTACAGACCAGTTTTAGTTAGTAGGGAGCTGTAAACTTACATAAATTACACTTTTCCATCTGCAGTCTATATAAAAAGTGTAAACCTACATGCTAATATATCTATGGCCAAGGTATGTTATTTATTATTATTATGTTTTACACAGGTACCTACACAGTAGCTTTATGTATCATGTATGTATAGGCATATTTGGGACAGCAACACACTAAACTTGAATCTGACAGAGCTGACTTGACTGTGATTGATCCAGCTGAGCGAATGCTGCCAAAGCAAACAAAAGCAAACCATAACTATTTTGCTCTAATGCCTCCACTATTTACTACTCTGTATATATCTCTGCACAATTCATCATGCTAAGCCGAAAAAAAGATTTACTACGTATTTTCACTTTCAATAGAGTAAACAATACGTTTGTTTGTCGACAACCTACACACATTTTACTAGTCAGTAGTGTGCACAGATATTTAGGAGGAGAACAACAATGTAGAACGTTTGTTAGCAGTTCGTGATTTGAAGAGGCAATGATGATATAGTAGAACATAATATTATGCACTGTAAAATGTACAGGATATTGAAGAACGGATTTTATATAACTAACAGATAAAATGCACTTCTTTGCTATAATGTACCTAAATGTTATTATGATTTGTTAACTATGATTTCTGTGCCATCACTATCCCATTGGTGTACATATGTCATATAAAACTCATACTTTCTATACGGGATGCTCTTTTATCCGCATGACATCCTTGCATTACTATTATATCAGTAAGACACATTATACTATGGACAGGACAGCAGGTAGTATCCGTAGTGTACTATAAGTGGAAGTGAGGATCCCATCGGCTTTGGCTCTGTTACGACTTGACCTCATTTTCCCAATGAACCTACCTCCTCCATTGTAATGTTATGTATTCGTACTTACCCTACGGTATGTACTTTACTGTGCATTCAGCTCAGTCTCCAATATTTGCACGTTTTTTTGTCGTGTGCCCAAATACGGAATACTTAACACTATTTATTTACATAAATAGTCAAAGTTGGATTTAAATCCAAGGAGTTAAATGCAAGACGAAGGAGATGGCGTTTGCAAACGACTAGGAGGAGGAACTGTTTTTGAAAAGTAGTTTTCTATTTTAGGATTTAAATTCTAGTTTAGTAGATTGCAAGAGAGTTGGTATTTTGCAAGATGCAAAATGAGTTTGCAAATTCGTCTGTATCAGAACGAGGTGTAAATATAAATTACTTAGAATTAGAATCTTATCCCATCCTAGAATCTCAATTCATGCTTTAAGAAAGGATGTCATTAAAAACACAAGAGTTTTATCTACTGCGGTAGATAATAAGTATGTTATACATGGTGACGCAATTACAACTGCTACTCGCTTAAAAAACTCTTCAATTCTACGTTCACTGTCTATGAAATTCATTAACTCTTTTTTTCTGTAAGACCAGCATCAACTACCAAGCGGAAAATCTATAAAAAAGCCGAATATTAACCTAATACTTCATTGTAGGTAGTAAACCATAGAATATTTATAGTAATGGGATGAATCAGGAGAATTCTTTGTGGAATATAGCGAGTTGGTTAGATAAGTCTGAGCAAATAGAAAACCACAAGAGCTAATGCAATTCAGAAGTCGTTAAGTTGTGAGTGCAGAAAGGAGCGTGAGATATGTACCATTTTGATTAGTATGTCTATGTCGCTAACTAAGCCCATGACACAACTTGAGTCTGTTTTTACACTTAAAATATGTACTACAAGTATTGAATCAGTCTGCGGTGAAATAGAGTAAATTGAGAGTTGTAAATCGTGCTGTGTTTCGCTCTGATCTCCTCTGCTCTGCTCTAAATGAAAGAATAAAAGTCAAATTGAGGCTAGCGTAACATTTATGAGAACAATCTGCAAGTATCAAACCAAATGGTAAATGGGTCTGAAAGATTGTCTACCTTTGGCCACGTACCTTCAGTTTAATTTCACTGAAAACAAAAGTTTATTTCCTAGATGACATAATCAACATGAACCTGACCTGAACTGAGGCAAAAAGAGAAAGAATGAGAACACAAATTACATAGTACAATACAAGGCTGGGCTATTAGTCATTCACTCTCTATACTCCCTATAGCACGAGGTGTATAGCCAATCCCATTATATAGGCTATATAAAAGTGCAGCTACATAATGCTTACTTGCACCATCAAAGGAGCTTTGCAGTCTTTATAGCAAATTTGCATATACAGTAGATAGAAATTCTATCGTGTAATCCAATCATATCTTCCAATCTCTCTCCATTTATTATTATCTCCATCTTATCATCTCACTTACAGTTACAATAATACGTCTACAACTGCTAAATGAATTCAATCAAATGAGATAACATACACAACTCACAACTACTCATTCGTTCGCCAACAAACCACTTGAAGACAACTCGTAGATAATATAATTAACTTTGTCTCTCGGGACACTCATTTTAGAAGAAGGCAAAGGTAATCATTTGCATGTCCAATTGTAAATATTCCTAGTTTACTTTCAAACGAAAGCAAAAGCTTAACTTTGTAAAGGTGAGACGATATCGGGATTCTTTCTTCCCTACACAGTCTTGTACTACTTTTATGCTAAACAGTTCGTATACACTGTTATCCTCAGGTTAGTTTAGTAAATGAGATGTAACATGAGTATAATTATATTTAAAAATATACCTGTGCCCTGGCTACTCATTTCTATTCATTCTATTATCCACTTGAAATTGCATGTAGGCGGCTGGGCTTTATCATCCGTACTACCTACATAATATATTTGCACATGGAATCGTTTTGCTAATGGTAATTGTGTAGGTATGAGTAGACATAACGTATTTGTGCTCATTGCCAGTGCTTATGTTAGTTAGCTCATTTATTTGGCTTTAGAGTAGAGCACGAGTAGTATAAGGTGGTGTGTAGATAGCTCTTTATTATGCACATAATGCATATGTAATGCATTAAGCATGCATAGGTATATGTACATAGAGGATTAATAGTGTGACCTACTAAAGGTAAACGAAAGTAAAAGGATATTATGCATCCTCTGCCTTCTCTCTCTGCTTTATCTATCCGTCCATATGCTTCCACTTAAATTCTTTCGCTAAGATTCGACAATGGAATAGCTCCGGCTGCGACTCCACGAAAATCCATTCAATTCTTCGCTTCACACTTTTCAAATCCACATCCACGTCCACCTTAGCTTTGATTTTCATCCCCACTCCTCTATCTTCTACTTCTACAGTATAATCTCCACTAATCCTACATTAGTAGACGTAACACACAATGCACTCCGTTGCACTGCAATCAAAGACAACTCATTACTGCTAACTGTGACTTCGTGATTCATGTTTGGCCTATATGTACCTTCTATCATATAACATACGAATCCTCTACTCTTCATCATCCTCACTTTTCTGTATCCTCACTGCCTCTTTTATCCATTTTTACATTCATCCTCGTTATACCTTTTCTACGAACAGAGTACAGTAACTCATCAATTCACTTATATCACCATCATTACATAATATTACAAGTAATAATATAATATATACTTAACATTCATTGAATGAATTAGAATAATAGTTTCGCTGTTCTTTCAATTTGACCACACAGTTACAATCCTCATCTTGGAAATTGTGGCTCTATTGTTTATAAAATATTATAGACAAGTTGCTAATTATGGGATAAACTTTCCTGCAGATCTGCATTCAACTATGCAATTAAATATCTTAGGACAAATTAAACTGACTTCATTTTGTGAACTTGGCTTTCAGTCTTAAAATTATAATATTGCCATTTGTATTATATTGCCTGTTTATAATTATTCCGAGTTGTGCTACAACAGATTTGGTAACAGCGTTTTTAATTTTTTTTAACATTTGCCATCTATGCATCGAGATTGAGATTCGGGACATCTTACATCTAAATAGTAGTACTTATAGATATGAGTACCGGAATTCTATTTTCTGTATCAGAGAATAAACACTGAATTGATCTTTCATTTAATAAATAGAAGTATGCTATGATATGAAATAATGCTTGATGAATGATCTTCCTTATAAATTATATAGAAAATATAGAATGAGAGATGATTAGTTTAGATTTATTTAGGTTGCATGGAGAGTCTGGGTTTGAAGAGTAGAGCAGTCAAAGTCAAAGCAAGAGCTGACAGCCCACAGGTATAATGTGACTATACCTTTTGGCAGAAATGGAAAGTAACGAATAAAAACAAAATGGGGAGCAGCAGGAGTGCTGGTTCCATTGTCATCTTATTGTTCATTTATTTGTGGCAATTGTTATAGATAACTAACCTATCCGTTCGTATGCTACCAAACCAGCGGATCAATTCCATTGTGTTTTCAATTATTTAATTTGCGTCTCGAATCATAATGATACTTTTCGTATGTATATGTCTCTGTCTTTCGCATTGTCTTTCAATTCTATTCAATGGATTTTTAACTATCTTTGCAATTAAAAGCTTCCTCTTATATAGATACACTTTGTACATTATTGTATCATACTATTTAAGAAGTAGGTGAACATAATTATCCAGCCCTTAAATTTAAAGCTAGGCACAATGAACTATTATTAGATAGTAAAATTAGTTCGTTTAGTTGCAAATGTTGCTCCATTTAAATTGTACTCTTGTTCTTGTGAATAGGTCAAATTATAGTATCAAAATAAGATTAAAAAATGCTAATGCATTTGGATTTTTAACTCGTAATAAAATTGGTTAGCGTAACGAAGATATAAAAAAATAGTTGTGTTGTTTAATAATTTAGTTACATGTGGCAAATCCTGTTATTATTTATTGTCAGGAATGAGTTAATGAAAGGGAACTGTAACGTTTAGCTGAGAATCTTGAGTTAATGAGTTCCTGTCGCACACTCACGACGACCAAGGAGCAAAAGAAGCGAGTTAAGCCAAGCGTGGTAGGCAATCTACTTTTACACACCATTTACTTCTCCTTCGACGATGCTACTATGCTTACTGTATTCTGTTACTCAATAGTGGTAGCCAACAATGAAATTATTAAACAATGTGCACAGCAATGTCTAAGTGAGTGTATAGTAGTAGCACACGCACAATGGCTACAACATTATTAGTCGTGCAATTGTATTAAGGAGGATGTTTCTAATTAATTGTTTATTTAAGTTAGCTTAGGTTAGGCATAGGGACATAGTAGAACAGCCTAGCTATGCAAATATCAAGACTGCCACACGACAAATTCCTGAACAACTTCCCGTGGAAAGTTTTTATGCGTTTTTCGCAGTATTTTTATATAACATTTATTAAAGTGTGCCTCCCACTAGATTAAAAGTATTTTAACTTTTGCTTTCTGCTTCCTCCTTATTATCCTTCTTACATATCTGTAATAACGCCTTGTGATTGAGACACAATTGAGACATACGAATCAAATGGTGTGGCTGAGAACGACGTTTTTACTTGATTTGAACTGGAATCGACATGAACTTACATAATTTGAACCTAGTTTACAAGAAATGCAGTTGGTGGTTTTTATTTCCTAGACAAATGCGCCCATTTATATCATAAATGTACAATTCTGATATATTGTTTTATTATCCTGTAATTTACAAGCTTCATCCTGGGTGCACACGATGAGAAAACTGCGATATCGGCGTAGATAATATTAGTTTCTGTAGTGTAGGACAGGTACTTGACTATTTGCATTGTGTAGCATGTAAGTATATGGATATAAATTAATATAACTATAATAGCGGAAAGAATAGCGAAGGAAACTATGTCATCCTCTTTATGATAATTATGGACATTTGGATCCATTGCGTTATAAAAAGAGAGAAAAGAATCTATATCTGTTACCCACATTATTATGTAGCATTGTCTCTCCTTTACGTATGAATGCTCTTGATTTGAATATTACTTAACGTTTACACAACCGAGCAGCCAACTCAATTAGTTCACTCGCTTTCTAACCTAAATCAGATACATAGTAAAATAGAAAATAATCAATCCCATAAACGTCCCTCTCATCATTACATCACGGATAAAAATTAATCTTGCTTCCGAATTCATTTGCAACTTATTTCTACTATAGACTATTGTGTTTGCAACTATATAATTTATGGACATTGATATCACATTTATTTATTACCAGTTTGAGTATGTAAATTAGGAGGAGATTGCTTTTCTTATGTGTTTATGTAAGTACATGTAGAAAAACCTTCTTAAAATATTTGTCGAATAACTGCGGGAGCTTCTCAGTAGATTTATGAATATGCTACGTAACAATATGTCATGTAGGAAAAGCAATAAAAATACTGCCGTAAAGAGAACAAATTGGTTTTATGCTCCATAAGTTAAACCTAGACTTTAATTTCCTCATAAACTTTCAACAAACAGAAAGGATTCTCATCCTTTCGTCTTCAGACCATTTCATTTCAGTGTATTTTGACTCTGACATGACCTGGAGGACAGGAAACTCATCTCTCTACATAAACACATACACCTTTTGCTACTACTTACGCATACTTATTTACAACTTACTAGGAATGAGTAAATATATTTTTTGCCCTCTTAGTTTCCATTCTAGAAAAAAGCTCCATAAAAATTTGCATAGAGAAAAAAGATGCATTTTTCAACACTATCTATTTACTACTGACTTATCTCTTATCTATTGTTAGAGAGTTTTGTAGGGAAAGTGTCTGGGTGGTTTGGACTATATAAAACTACCTATAATAATAGTAATGCTATCAGTATCAGCTATGGGAACTGATAATGCGTATGATATAATAATATTCGAGTCAACACTAAAATGCGGATTTTCGTGCCAGAGCAGTACACAGCACACAATAGAGTGAAGATAAGCCTCGACTTATCCGGTTATCATATCCCTAGTTAAACGTGCCATCACAATATCATATCGTACTAGTAGATCTAATGCTTATTTCTAGGTTTGCTATAAGGATAAATTAGCATTATGGGAAATAGGACTCAACTGGACTCTCGACTTGTTCCTAACTTATTTAAAAAGGAAGCATATTGATATACCTTTTATCGTACTGCTTTTTTATTACTACCAATGTGGACTTTCATTGCGGATAGGAAACATCATATAAAGCCAAGCTGTCAATTTCCATATTAATGCGCATTTCCTATTCAAGCAAAGAACCTTTTGTATACAAATGCTAAAAGTGCAATATAAACTCCTCTGTTGTCAATAGCCTAGCACATACCGATACTACGCATGTAACAACGTAACTTTAGTAATCCCAAGTCACAGTCAGAAAAGTCATAAAACTCACAGGGAACGGAACTCTATTTAGTCCATCTATTTTCCATTTATTTCCTAAACAATTATACGCATATTATTTATGTCTATACATGACATGACCGTAGAAGCAAAAGGTAAACATTAGAATACCAAAACCCATGTCACGTCAACGTTAAACCAAATCACACGTACACATAATCTAACTTTTGTACCCACCCGTACATAACCACAAATAAAATGCATGTATTCGCATAAAATAATGGTTTACCATTCACCACCTCAGATCTAATTACATTACATTAACATACTCCATGTAAATATAACTAGCGTAGCGCATAATCCAGTTCCTATGACTTGTAGATGTACTACTCTGTATTAAAATTTGCACATCTTATAGGACTTTACTCCGACAATTTTTCTTTGTATTCAAATTTTTCGTCTTGAATTATAAAATTACTATTACGCGAATCTGTAAAGACATTATACATTTTACACGGCCAATCACATTCTGCACTTAATATTACACACACATATAATATTATGAGTATTATTTTGCGAGTGTGTGTAGTTGAGTAGTGATGCGTAGTAGTTTTGGAGTGTAGATAGGTCAGTAGGTTTAAATGGCAGTAACTTACCTAGGTAATACTAGTGGAGGAGAGTGAGAGTGCGAGGAGGACACAGTCAGGATAGGAGACTCGACTGTGGATGTTCACTTCCATTGTTCCCACATTGTGGATTATACAATAGAGCGTAAGTGTATAGGTACATACTGTACAATAGATCCCGTTATATTTATTTTGGCCTCCGGCTCATTTCAGATATAGCTAGCGATAAGCCAAAGTAAACCCAGCTGATGGGATGATTCTCTCTGTCTCTGTGTGATACTCATTCCCTTTTGCCTAATGACTCAACTGGTGGTTGCCTTCCATTCATTTCCTCTTATATAATATTTACGCATTTCGTTTGTTTTCCTCCATTTGACTCTGTAAATCATATAAACGCTCTGGTAGGTACATCTAAATGTGTATACGTGTAGGAATTTTGTGGCCACCATAGAAAGATTATTAAAAATCAAATCGTTGACGAAAGGAGAATAAAGTAGAGCAGAAGTATGTCCGAGCATTTTGTCAAATCTTGTAGTTTCAGCTCTAGTCTTAAAGTTACAGTGATTTAAAACGATTTTGTGCAGATGAAAACATTACATGCATAATATATCATTGAATGAGCTCAGAATATAATCTACCTCTATGTGCTGTCAATATGGTAGAATGTAAAGACGGAGGAGAATTGCATTCCCTTAGGCAAATGCAAACAAAAACTGCAAAAAGTCTTAGCTATGCTACTAAGAGATCTTTTTGCATTTATTAGTCAGTTATTTAACACAGTTGTACCTATATTAGCATCTGTCTGGTCTAAAGCACATAGAGATTTTGCACCTATTGGTTACCCCATAGCTAAGTACATATTTGCAGAGATAGGCACCAAAGTATCCAGGTGCTAATATAACACGATGGTGCTACAAAAATCCGTGGGCTATATATCGCCTACACACAAAGTTGTCCTAGACTGATTTTGGAAACGGAATACGTGCTAATAGAATGCAAAACTGTACAAGTGTCTCATTACCAGCATAGTCCAGAGTGTTATTATATATTAGAGAATTGGTAATTGGTACGTGTAAGGTCTATAGGTAGTAGTAGATAGAGATTCAGATAGTTTATGATTTGGCCAACTTTCACTCTCCTTCCTATAGAGTTTGAGTCTGTCATTTCAGATGAGTCTAAACAGAATATTATAATAATATTTATCCTACATTATGATTGCTACTTC
>JABASH010004072.1:0-14890 GCA_019776445.1 Tomocerus maximus | reverse complement strand
GCCATTACACATTTCAAATGATCTTGTTCTGTTGGGCTTAATACCTTCGACCAGACGTGTTGGGCAGAGACTCTTGTGCCAGCAACAATTAAGTGCCTAAAATACTGTTTCTATATCACGTATTCTTTTCATTTCTATTGTTCCACTCTTGAAACACACACTTGCGACAGTAAGTGAATAGTAACATTTGGAACACAATTAATGTAACTGTCAGGAAAAATACTTTTAGTAATTGCTATAGAAGAAATATATTCCAGTCAAATGTAGGATTCTGCCTGTAAACTGTACACATAGTACTTAAGAGATGCGTAAATGTCAGGATTGGCCCATAAATTAAAATACATCTTCCCCATTCAACGCATGTAGGCTTTTATTGCCACGGTCGCTCTACTGGAATTTACTGTTTATTCTTTAGCATTGCTTTCCGAAGGAAATTGAACATACGCTCTGATATTGTGGGGTGCTAAGAGGAATTTTTAATGTTATGCCCAAAGTGCCAAACTTCATGTTTAGGGTGTCCATTACAGAAGTTTACATCTCTCTGTCTGAATTATTTTCATAGAAAGTAAAAAGTGTGCAATCATTGAGACATTTTGGTCGATCTCACAGCATTTGTACTTGTAGAGTACTATAAGAACTTATATATAATAAATTATATAACTTAATTGTAACTTGTAAGCATAACCCATGTAAGCATAATACATGTACCATGCATATAGTTAAATGAGATTCTTTCAGCTTACAAGCAGTTTTACTGATTTACTTATTTGCTGCTGGGCTATCGAAAAGTCTAATAAACATGGTATACCACAGCCAATCTTAGTTTTTGGAGTCGCTATTCTCATAACTCCTTACTACGCAGTATAAACATCTTTAAAAAGATACCTGCCTACAAATTACAATTTTATGGAGTCTGGTTTCGCTATATGTTTTGTAGACTACGTAGAAGATAAGACTAATGGAAAAATGAATAAGCAAAATTCCCCGGATTTACTGTGTAAATGTAAGCAAGGGCAAGGACTAATGACAGGATAAGCCATTAAATATTGTATCAGATCAACTCTTCTGCTTTAATGTCAAGTAGAATGCTACGTTTGGTAACAATTCTAAGACTGCTCTTTGTTTTAGCAGTTTGTTTGCGGTTGTATGGTTATCACAACATACGTATAATTATGAGATATGAAACATCCAAGTTTTTGTTCTCCTTTAGCATGTGGTTATTTGTTATGTGAGTGAAAATGTCGATCATCTACCTGGTTATCTCAAGTTGCCATGTACTGCCTAGAAAACTGTTCACAGTTGGGCGATTCCTTTGAATCTTCTACTTATGCTCCACTAGTTCGAAAAACGCAAACTCGTAATAATATTGACTGAACTGTCAGGGAATTCACATTTTTTTTAAAAAAAAAGCTCTTAGGCATACACATTGTGGGTGCTACTCAAGTGAGTTCATATAGCAGTATTGAGAACTATAGTGTATAAAATAGCATAGGCGATAATTATCTAATAATTGTCACATATTATTATAATCGTATGAATATTTTGGGTGTAATTGAGTGAAGTTATTTATAGCAAAAAGAAGGAGTAGTAAAAAGAGTACTTAGGAAGTATCAGCCACACCCATCGGTTCCAATTATTTCTTATTGTTATGATGTTCAATACAAGTCAATTAGCAGGGTAGAAATGAAAGGAATGTACTTTTTCTAAAATATGATGAACATTGGAAAGAGACAGTTACTGCACTTTATTTAGTCATTTTTTATTTCGTGATTGCTACATGGCACTAAGAACAAGTGCCTACACAAATGATTTTCGGTAATATTTGAATACATTCAGTGCTACTCCAGCGGTTACTCAGAATGTTATCGTTTCATGTCTCGTTTAACCTGTTTTTCCTTTGATTTAGCAGTAGATTATTGTTCAGTCAATTTTCTTATGCTTCATCTCACACTAGTTGAGACTGATAATTCTTACCAAATAAATAACGGACAAGAAAGTAGACGGCATGCTCAAATGCTGACATATAAAATATTCTGAGTTTCATACTAACCATGAAAAGGCAAGCTGTTTTGTTATAGTAGTGATACCAATTGACCAATGCTGACGTAATCTGGTGATCTACTATTTTCGTAGCGTTATTATTAAGGATGATATTCGTATCCTTACTTACTAGGAGCTATCAAACAGGGCAATATGGAATTTGTTGTTCCACCACTTGAAACTTGTAAAGTTAGTACACGTAGTAAACTTAAGTAGATCTTACGAGTTAAGTTTTCAATACTCTATTGAATATAAAGAAAATCTAATTGTCTTAAGCAACAAATCTGTGATTGTCCATGAATCGATGTCCGAACAGGTAAACTATTCACTTAAGCGATATTTTATTAGATCTCAGTCATTAATATTCCTTTTATGCCTTCTAAGCGTCAGAATATTTCGTAAAATACAATATAAGATTGCAATAGGGAAAACTTGCTCATCCTTGGTATAGAGGACAAGTCATGATATTAGGGTTTGGACGAAGACCAGGTTTAGATACAGTATTAATGACATGACATACACCGATATGATAAATATTGGATCCGTAGGGCAAACCAGGCAATCTCTCACAAAGAAACAACGAGAGCAACTCTTCGTTGTTCGATTAGGTCATGCCATGCATGAATTTAGACTTAGACAAAGATAGATAATCCAGAGAAAAGGAAGAACCGAAGTCTCGCCAGAATGAATTATCGCCCAAATGTCCTCCTCAAGGGTGTCCTGGGTACCACCTACTTTACAGAAGTTATCATTGGACATTTAGAAACATTGAATTTGAAATATATCTTCATATTTGTATACATGCATATCTATAAGTGCATATAGGCATGTCCACTGCGTTAATTTGATACAGATCCAGATTAGCTGAATGGCAGGTGTACGGCTGGCTGTAGACACACGATTAATATTTAACAGTTGAATAAAAACTAGTAATCATTTATCTCTCTTTACCAATACGAAGCATGAGGGTTGTGATTTGTATAGTTACATCACAAACTTGAACAGTATAATCATCTGCCATAAAGAACAAGAAAATAGACGCTGAAGAAATAGAAACTTGAACTTGATGATACAAAAGTAAACAAACGTCATTTCTTGCATATCCTAGGTATAGTTACTCGAGGTAGGTTTTAAGAAATAAGAATAGGTATTTATCATCGGTACTTTCGGTACACCTTAAAACCTCCATCTGTCCTATTCAAATGATTTATTTCTAATAAGTACGATTGCAGAAAATAAATTCTAGATTCCACGTGGATACTCTATCTTCTAAGGGTACTATTTGTATATATCTTGCTAAGTTGCTAATTAACAGAGCAACACTACAAATGTAGAAATTAGTAATTACAGTGTTTAATACACCGATATGCTACTATGCTAGTCCGAGGATTCGTCCATAACTCATAATACAGATAAAATCGACATAACATTTTGTTAATGAGATAAATGAGAATGGTAGATATGATTTAGCAAATAGTTAGTTGATTGAGATAAGTGATTTTTAACAATCTGTCCGTCTCTGCTTAAATTTTGTCTGGCATTGACACTTTGGCTCAGAGATGTTCATCATTATGACTTGCGAAATATCCGTTGAAGAATTTATATATAGGTACCTGCTTCCCAATTCCCATCTCATCCTGTTTGCAATGAAAGCGACATCGCCCATGTTCACGACAATGACTGCATGATTCTTCTCATATTCTCATCAAACAAAACCTAAATGTTGTCCAGTTCTATTAATCGTAGGCTAATCGTACATAAGTTGAATTTGTTTTGCTGTGTCACGGCAATTTTGATGAAATTAGGGTGGACTCAAATCAAATCAACATCAAGAAGATGTAATGCAGTCCGTAAGCAGTGCAGGCAATTAGATTTCGGAAGATCGTCCGCAGCACGACGGAAAATTGCTTGGGATGATGTCATTGCCCTCGCAGGCAACGGTTCCCTTTGTAGTTAACATTGTACTCTCTGTTGCTGATCTTTTTCGTTGCAAATAAACGCAATTATCTTGTAAGAAAATCAAAACACGATGTAGGCACTTGTAATTGATTTTGAGTGTCGAGTTGAGACAAGCAGACATTATGTAAGTAGACAGTTGTCATACAACTAAAATAGAAATGAAAATTAATTAGGACTAGCAATTATTTTGCCTCGTTAATGTTTCGGTTAGGAAATAATGACAGAATATATCAGCTACTGCACTGACAGACGAAAAAAAGTTATTATACAGCCACGTTCACGTCACACCATTAAGTTCCGTCAGAAAAATATCGTGACGGGATGAATGGGTGAATGACAGTCAAATATTTGCCAAGAATTAACTGGCTAAACCTTTTAAGATAATTCAATCTTTGTAAATAGTATGCATATTTTTGTTTGCAGATGGAGAAATTTGTGATAATTTTGCTATTAGCCACGGGCGGTTTGCAAGAAAGGTCACCAAAGCAAATATTTCTGTCCGCGTTTAACCCATACTCGTATACTTTGAATTCACAACCGCTATCTTCCCAACAATTCCAATATTTAGGGATTTCGCCTCAAATCTCGCCGCTGTACTCATTTTGGTCCCAATTGGGACACTTAAATAATTACGAACTACCGCAGCAATTGCAATTAAATTCAAATAATTTACACACAGAGCATCAACAGCCCAAAGTACAATGGACTAGTCAGTTGCTACCTTCTGCAGTCCAATCTCAGTCACCCCCGATACTTCCGCAGAATGGAGTCATCCATCTGCCCGAAAACCCAAATCCCAGCAGATTCCAAGCTCCGTTGAGCACATCCTCTCAATATTTCAGCAATATTTGGAATTTTGACGAAGATACCCAAATCGTTCAAGGACACAAAAGCCAAAGCAATTTAACCCATGAAGATTTATTTAGTCTCCATTTAGGTCAAAATTCTGCAGTGATACCCAATTCGAATTCTGCCTATTCTTCACATCCGAACAGTCATAATACTGCCGCTTTCCAGAGAGGACAAGTTGAATCGAGGCCTCAGGACACCGGCAACTCGGACCGAAACTACAATTTTCGACTTCCAACAACTAATTATAATGGAGACGCTACTGGTCAGCATTCGTCTGGTGGCTTTGTTCGCGGACATGTGGAATCCAGACCGGGAAATGTAAATACTTATGAACAACTTCGATCCCCGGAAATTCGACATGTAACTGGAAGTGATTCAAGGTTGTCATTCAATCGTGGTGCTGTAGAATTTAGTGATAATAAGGAATTAGCCGCAATATCTCCTCCGCATCAGAATGACCATCATAATGTACCAACATCCTACCAAGCAGATGCACCAAAAGTTGTTTGCTATTTTGCCAGCTGGGCCTGGTACCGCAAAGGAAAAGGATCATTTGTTCCCGAAAACGTCGATCCCACTCTATGCACTCATATCATGTACGCATTTGCCCGTCTCGATAAGGCAAAAATGATTATTAAAATGAGTGACCCATGGACTGATGAGCAAAACGGTATTGTTAATTTTCTTGGATTTAAATCGTAATAAGTGTGGGCTGAAAATATTAATATTTGAAAATAATAATTTTTCAGGCTTTTACCGTCGAATTGTGGCTTTGAAGCAAAAAAATCCTGCATTGAAAGTTATTCTTGCTTTGGGTGGGTGGTCAGACAGCGGAGACGACAAATATAGTATCCTAGCCCACTCACCTCAATCAAGACCTATTTTCGCTAGGGAAAGTCGAGATTTTCTAAAAAGTCGAGGATTCGACGGTTTATCTTTAGATTGGCACTATCCAAAATGTTGGCAGTCAAATTGTGACGCGGGGCCAGCCTCCGACCGCACTGCATTTTCTGATTTAATCCGAGTCAGTTTAACCTCATTACATCTTTCGTTCTTGGACAATTTTCTCCAATGCAGAGGGATTTTAATTACTTTGTATGTTTCAGGAACTGAAATCTGTATTTGAACCAGCAGGTCTCCTTGTATCAGCCACTTTATCGGGCTACAAGGAGGTTATAGATTTGGCTTATGATGTGCCTATGTTGTCACGAAGTTTGGATTTGATGAATGTCATGGCTTACGACTATCATGGTGCATGGGAATCACGTACAGGCCATGTTGCCCCTCTTTACATGGGAAATCCAGCTGCTGATCCCTGGCCACATTACAATGCTGTGAGTTCCCTTTTTTGCATCTTTGAAGTACTTCATGTACTAACTACACGGACATTATAATTTCAGAATTACACTATGGAATACTACGTATCACTGGGAGCAGATAGGTCCAAACTTGTATTGGGTGTTCCAATGTACGGACAAAGTTTCCAGCTGGAAAATGAGGGAGATGCTATGGTCGGAAGTCGTTCTAAGGGTCCTGGAAATCCAGGAGAGTACACAAATCAACCAGGAATGCTTGCATATTACGAAATTTGTAAACGAGGTACATTCTGCTGTTTTTTTAATTAATGCTTTCCTTTATAATGTAAACCAGTACAAACTACTACTAATTTTGTTTACGGTAGTAATGAATGAT
The DNA here is from genome assembly GCA_019776445.1 of Tomocerus maximus. Taxonomy (NCBI): domain Eukaryota; kingdom Metazoa; phylum Arthropoda; class Collembola; order Entomobryomorpha; family Tomoceridae; genus Tomocerus; species Tomocerus maximus. The sequence goes on along the minus strand of JABASH010004072.1, from coordinate 8,347 downwards.
ATTTTAATGTAATTCTTGTTTTACAGTTCGAAATGCTGGATGGCAGGTAGCAAAGGACTTAACAGGTAGTTGGGGTCCTTATGCCCACCTACGAGACCAATGGGTCGGTTTTGACGATTCAGAATTTCTAATCCGAAAATCTCGTTTTGTGAAAAATCAACGTTATGGCGGAGTTTTTGTGTGGACATTGGATCTGGACGATTTCCGGAACGAATGCTGCCGTGGAACGCAGCCTCTTCTGCGGACTATTGCCAAAGAAATTCTCGGGATTCCGTACGATCATACTCGTGAAGATTGCACTGCACCACCTGAAGTCGTAACGCCATCTCCTACACAAATGACCTCCACTGTATCAGGTAGGTGAATTATTACCGTACAATCCTGGTATTCTGTAAATAAACTTGTAAATACATCTAAATTATTAATAGTATTTTAGTGGCATTAGATTTAGCAGTAATTTTCGAAATAATATATCAAGCTTTCATTTCATGTCTTATTTGACATTCTATTAGTAAAATCAGCTAAAAAATGTCTGGTTACTGATTCAATTTAGTAATTTTCGGATTTATTGTTAAGTAGATATCAAATATTGTTAATAAAAATTTAAAATGATGTTGCTGCTTGAATGACGAGGTCTCCCACCCAAACCCAGCACAACCACACTCCGAACAACCGTCATTTGGTGGATTCCACCACCTGGCTCCAATACAACCACCTCACAACCACCACCGACATCAACATCGATATCTTCCACAACTGAGCCCAGCTCAACATTTTCTTCCTCAGTTCCTATCCCTACAACTTCACCCACTCCCCCTGAAACTCAATTGGAAATTCAGACTCCCCCTCCTAGGCCTGAATTGGTAACTGAACCAATAGCGACAATCACGACACAAACAAGTACATCATTGTCTTCCGTTGGGAACAATGCGGTCTCAACCACCTCCTCAACACTTTTACTCATTTGTCAACAAATCGCTCTCAACAACTCAAGTACACTTTTCCAAAACAAAGATTTTTATTTTCTGACACCAGAATTCATTTTTATTTACTAAAAACAACCTTCAATTAAAATTACATCACAAAAATTAACGATTTTAACAATTTTCTTTCTCCACACTCACTGAAACTACAAACTACATACTCATACAACTCCAACTCTATTTCTTCGAGTTTTGGAGTCTTTGATTGACATTGAGCTAACTGGAGTAAACCGATGTAACAAACTTTAACCCCCGAATATACACTCTCACAAATCCATTAAATCTCTACTGTGTAGAAATGATAACGCTTTCTGATAAGTATATCTTGCCATGCACAAATTATTGAAACCTAATCATTTCTTTTTCTCTCTTGTCTTTTAATTTTGTAATAATTTTGTGAAAACATCTAAATGAATATGCGTGAAACTAACATGCACTTATCATATCTTACCTTATCTAAGTATATTTAACTATACCCAAATTATGCTTGAGAATGTGGAATGTCTATTATTTACGTAGGTAATTTTTATTAATATTCATCTGCTAACAACTATAATGGTTGGGTTGATTTGGTTCAATTGCATTTTGGAAAGATTATAATTGATTGGTGACTATGAAACAGATAATAATGGTCCATGGGTGACTCCGCAACCAGATTGGATGACAAGTACAACGACAAAAGCTCCTTCTCCCGTTGTAGTCACTGAAGCAACAAGACCAACAGAAGGCTGGTCATCGACTACGATAGCAAGTGCTGAGCAGACAACACTAACGACCGTAATGCCCGGGGAGACTTGCGACAATGCTTGGGCTTATAAACCCGATCCAACGGATTGTGCTTCCTACTATCAGTGGTAAATATCTAGAACACAATGGAAACTGTAAATGATCATTCAGACAGTAAATAAATCCCATTGTTCTTCCAGCGTTTCCGGGAAAGTTGTCCAACAACGTTGCCCGTACGGTCTGCACTGGAATCGCTATGCGAGGGCTTGTGATTGGCCCCAGTCTGCTAAATGCGAAGATCATGTATCTGTGGAATCCACACCATCCACGACAACAACAACAGAAAGACCTTGGTGGGAAAGTAGTAGCACTACGACTCAGCAATGGTCAACGACTACAACCTACCCGCCTCAGCAATGGTCAACGACTACAGCTTACCCGCCTCAGCAGACGTCAACGTCATCAACCACAAGACCATCATATCGTGAATGTGTTCCAGGTGAGATTTTTATTAGGTTTTCGTAAAGATTCCAAAGATTGCTCAGAAAGTAATAGTACGAGGCATAATAAGGATAAATAATAATATTGAATTTTCTTTTCGTGTAGGTGAGTATTATCCAGCACCAAATTGCGACCAGTACTACTTGTGCAACAATGGTTTGAAAAAACTGCAATCTTGCGGTCCTGGACTCCATTGGGATCAAAGACGGAAACTTTGCGACTGGCCTAAAGCAGCTATGTGCCAACAAGGAATTAGAATGGAAGGTAGGTTGCAGTTTATTTCGGATTTATATTGTATTTAAATATTTAAAGGATATTTAGGATATTTAAATTAAATCACATATGGACAACACACAGATCAACACCAGCCTGAACAGTGCCAAGAGGGTTCTTACGCAGGATCGAAAGAAGATTGTGAGATATATTTGGTTTGCGTGCACGGCAAATTCACCCCATTCCGTTGTCAAACCGGTCTCCACTGGAATAATAATGCGAAAGTATGCGACTGGCCACAAAACGCTGGATGCAGTTTATCAGGTGCACGACCTCCAGCACCACCGCCAGATCCAGAAATGACGCCAGAGCCCGGACCACCGGCACCACCTCCGACATCGGAGTCCTGGACTACTACTTCGACAACTCGTCGTCCAATTATCGATCCTGCTAAGCCCGTAACAAGTCAACCGTCTCCGGCAACTGAACGTCCTACGGGAGTGGTGAAACCTGAAGATGGAGGATCCAAAGATTTCATGATTGTTTGCTACTTCACAAATTGGGCTTGGTATCGGCAAGGAAGTGGAAAATATAAACCAGAAAATATCGACTCCAACCTATGTACTCATGTCGTTTACGGTTTTGCTGTTTTGGACCCAACTGAATTATTGATCAAACCCCATGACACTTGGGCAGATTACGATAACAAATTCTACGAGCAAGTAACAGCTTTGAGGTCCAGGGGAACAAAGGTCACTATTGCAATTGGTGGCTGGAACGATTCTTTAGGTAGAATATTATATCTTTGAAATACAATATTTAATATATTTAATTAAGTGAACTGAATTCAATTGTGATCTGTAGGAGATAAATATTCCCGTCTTGTGAACAACCCGGCTGCTCGAAGAAAATTCATCCAAAATGTCGTGGATTTCATTAAAAAGAATAACTTTGACGGTCTGGATTTGGATTGGGAATATCCAAAGTGCTGGCAGGTAGAATGTGACCAGGGACCCGCCTCAGATAAGCCAAGTTTTGCAGCATTTGTCAGGGAATTGAGTGAAGCTTTTAAACCTCATGGACTTTTGCTTAGTTCCGCGGTCTCTCCTAGCAAAACTGTAATCGATTTGGCGTACGAAGTGCCCACTCTATCCAGATACTTGGATTGGATCGCTATCATGGTTATCATTATTAATTAATTGCACTGCACAATATGCTGTATGTATTGCCACAAATTATTTATAGCATATTTTTCGATTGCATATGATTTTAGAGCTACGATTATCACGGACAATGGGATAAGAAAACTGGTCATGTAGCCCCATTGTTTTTCCATGACGAGGACGACTCGTTCTATTTAAACACAAATTACACAATAAACTATTGGATTGCCAAAGGAGCAGATAAGAGAAAACTTGTGATGGGAATGCCTCTTTACGGACAGAGCTTCACCCTTTCTTCGTCTGATAACGGTCTTAATGCCCCAACATCTGGAGGAGGTACCGCTGGGGAATTCACAAAAGCAGCTGGATTTTTATCATATTATGAGGTACATTTATCAAAGTCGTAGGCATCCTCACTTATTATTTAATTGGTACTACAGTCATAATTTTTCTCGAAGATATGCAAACATGTTCAAAAAGATGGATGGACAGTTGTTCACGACCCAACGGGTGCCATTGGTCCATACGCGTACAAGGGAAATCAATGGGTGTCATATGATGGTGGGTGACATAATTAAAATTAACAACATAACAAAACTTAATTTAATTTAATTCATTTTATATTTGTTGACAATATCGTTTACAGATCCTGCAATGATAAAGAAAAAGTCACAGTTAGTCAGGGATCTGGATATTGGTGGAGGAATGGTTTGGGCATTAGACCTTGAAGATTTCCAAAACACTTGTGGCCACGGCAGATACCCACTTCTGACGACTATTAAGAATGTACTTAGCAGACCGAGAGACGGAATCAGAAAAATCCCAATGAGAGAAAAGTTTCCCAATTTCTCCATTGAAACCAATAAGCCTAGTGCCTCTGCATCGACCCCAATGCAAATAAGTGTCACTTCTCCTCAGCCACAAATGACAACTACAATTGCACAGAATCCTCATAATCAGGTCATAGATCACTGTGACGGAGAACCTTTCCGACCCCATACCAAGGACTGCAGACGGTATTATCAGTGCTTATTTGGTCGGTACATTGAACACAAATGTCCCGGGGGAACATTGTGGAACAAAGTGAGACATATTAATTCTTATTCACAAAATGTCTATCAATTTTATTTTATAGTCGATTTGAATTCATTTTAGGATCATTGTGACTGGACATGTGGAACAGAGCAAGGGTCTTCGGGTTCTGGATCGAACAATAATACCCCTAAACCACAACCACCACCTTCAACAACAAGACCCACGACGAGGATGACGACGACCACTCAACAGACAACAATGTCAACCAGCACAACTCAAAATAACCGACCTCCGCCAAGCGTGTCTTCTGGCACAACTCTATCACCTCCTCCGCCAAGGACTACTACGGAGGGATGGGCTTGGAAGCCTAAACTTGTCACAACTACGACAATAAATCCTGTAGAAATTAGAGATACGGAATACAAAGTTGTGTGCTATTTCACCAATTGGGCCTGGTACCGGTAAGTTAACGGATTAAATTGAATGCGAATGTTTAGTCAAATAGATAAGAATATCTAGTAATGACTTTCAATTCCTAGACAAGGAATAGGAAAATACAAACCGGAAGATATTGACTACAACTTGTGCACACATATTGCATATGGGTTTGCCGTTCTAAATCCTACGACTTTGGAAATCAAACCGCATGATTCGTGGGCAGATATCGACAACACATTTTACACTCAAGTGACGAGTCTTCGTTCTAAAGGAAAGAAAGTTGTCATCGCCATTGGAGGTTCGTTTTAATAACAAATAGTTTCGTAAAGGGTTTCGTTTCCTATTTTAGCATTGAATATGATTTGATTTAGGTTGGAATGACTCGGCTGGAGACAAGTACTCCCGATTGATTCATGATGCAGATGCCAGAAGAAAGTTCATAGCCAAAGTTATCGAATTCATTGACAAATGGGGATTCGATGGACTTGATTTAGATTGGGAGTATCCTAAATGCTGGCAGACAGATTGCAAGAAAGGTCCAGATTCAGACAAGCACAATTTTGCTTCTTTTGTAAAAGAACTATCGGATGCTTTCAAACCAAAGGGACTTCTGCTCAGTTCGGCTGTTTCACCGAGCAAAGTTATTATTGAAGAAGGTGAGGGCTATCCGTTTTTCCATTATACTTAGCATTTGGTCTGGTATGAATTTTTAATTATTTATTTACCGTGTGAAGGATACGATGTACCAACTGTGAGTAAATATTTGGACTGGATTGCTGTAATGACCTACGGTACACACTACATATAATATTATAATTAATGCCAGTATACATACATATACAGTAATAATATACTAATCGTGCCTACTAGACTACCATGGACAATGGGACAAGAAAACTGGACATGTTGCCCCACTGTATCATCATGAAGAAAGTGACAATTTCTACTTTAATACAAATTACACCATCCACTTTTGGCTGAGTCAAGGAGCAGACCGAAAGAAAATAATAATGGGTATGCCAATGTACGGTCAATCCTTTTCATTGGCTGACACCTCCAACACGGGATTAAATTCTAAATCCTATGGAGGAGGAGAAGCAGGAGAATATACCAGGGCACAAGGATTCTTGGCTTACTACGAGGTACTTGAAATGAATTCAACTAAAAATCTAAACGCAATTAATATACAATAATTCTAAAAAATTATTTGCTTAGATTTGCACCTATGTACAAAAAAGAGGTTGGACAGTTGTACAAGACCAATCCGGGGCGATAGGGCCCTACGCATACAAAGGGAACCAATGGGTCAGTTTTGATGACGCAAATATGATACGGTACAAAAATAAATTTTATACTATTTTTATTTATTATGCTTATTGTGCAATATTCGGTATTATTATTGTTATTTATTCATATTTAATTTTTTTCTTATATTGGACAAAATGATCAGAACAAAATCCGAATATATCAAAAACATGGGACTGGGAGGTGCGATGATTTGGGCATTAGACCTTGAAGATTTCCGTGGCGTATGCGGGTGTGAGAAACATCCTCTCCTCAAGACAATCAATCGTGTTTTGCGAAGCTATCCAGATCCAGACCCACATTGCAAATTATAGCCCTCCCACTAATTCGAACCTTAAACTTTAGCCAAATAATCGTGCAATTCTTAAAAAGCCAAAATAATGTTTTAAAAATGATAATCTCATATTTATTGATATAGCTTGTAACAGTAAAATTATGTAAAAAGACGAAAAATGGTTAAAGGGTCCTGTGGAAATTTGTGTTTAATCTAATCGTATAAATACACCTGGTACATCAAATAAAGACTTCAGGAAATGAGTGCGTGGGTGGATGTAAGAATATCGTACCTTTATGTATTATGTTTGTTATAGTTTTGTTGAATTTTGTGAGTGATTGTAACTTTTCATGTTTTGGTGTTGAATGAAATTGCTGTAGTTGCATCCGTTTGTTTTTGATCTTGTTTTTCATTTGTTTTCTAGTTGTCAATTATTGACGTTCTGTCTGTTTGATGGTCATAATATTTTTTCTTTACAGTGCAGTGCAGTGTTATGTGATTGTTTTTGTGTATAGTAGCAATAAAGGGCTATACGTGTAGACTAACTATCTTTCATGTCATTAACTCCAGTTTATTTTTACACTAGTTTCTTTTGCACCTCTACCAGTTATTATTAGTAAAAGCCGGGGATTTACAAAATGCATACAGGGACGACGACGACAGTGCGAGAGGTAAGGTTAGCCTAACAAAACATCTTCATTTTTTATTAGATTAGGTTTCAACTGGCCCGTGCCTTATTACACTGCCACAAATGTATGCATTTTGTAAAAATAAAAACTCGGAAAATCCTTTTGGCCTAGGAGCCTGAACCATCGATAGAGGATGATTTTCTTAACGATCCCAAAGTAGCCGAAAGTAGACAGCAGACACATGAACAACTTCAAATTGTCAATTTTTCGAAATTCATCTCCGATTATCCGAAACCGGACTACAAAAATATAGTTTGTGAAATTGTGTGTTATGGTTCGGTTCGGTCGTCGAAAAAAATTAACCAACTATTGTGTTTGGGACGTAAATCCATGAATTTTTGTATTGTCAATCTTTCGTGAATTTTTGAAATGTCAATCTTTCATTTTTTCAATGTCAATCTTTCATGGATTTTTCAATTTATGCATGTACTATACAAAAAGATCATAAATGTCATTCATAACATAACCGTCCTTTGTTTATCAAATCTGTCATTGAGGATCTAATATCTGCGTTTATGTAGAGCGCTACTTTAAATGGACTGTCCACTCAAGAGAACATCAAACTAAGAAAACTGATGAAGAAAGTTTGCATTAAATTTGTGTTTGCTATTGTTTCTTTTGATTATCTTTTCTAGTGAAGATTATTGTCATTTGTCACCTGAATTTCATCAGTTGTTTTATTCGGGTGACACATTTGTTTGGTCAACATTGAAGAGGCTTATCAGCAGGAGTATCTCTCTAACACATCGATCTCATCGATTTTCATTGATTGATCAATATCTTTGAACACAAAGGTAAAGGCATAGGCATCTATTTTCATGTTTCCAAAATCGATTAATATAAAACGAATTGTGTACAAAATATTTATTTTACGAAAATTTTTGCTAATGTAATATCTTATTTTTTCATTTATTTATTTTTCTATTGTGTGAATTGGTTGGATTACAGATAACCGGGCCGCAAAAGTTAGAGTCCTGACGGCAACATTTTTTGTACCGCGTCTAACCTAATAAAGTGGGT
>JABASH010004071.1:0-14890 GCA_019776445.1 Tomocerus maximus | reverse complement strand
ATTTAAAAGGCATGCTATGTGCCATGCACATGCAAATGGTAAAATAAATTAAAAAGTAATTAATTTCAGTTCGTAATTGAGATCTCATCGGTAATTTACGTAGCTCTGCCAAGTGGAGAAACTTAGGATTTTAATGGCTGATGACCTGTATTTTATGATCGAACTACAAGATAGCGAATATCTTCTGCATGCAAAGATTTTCAGTTAATTCAACAATCACCCTAGTTTGTTAACGAGATCCAAGCATGGTGCTTAGTTTATGTAGATATTATGGAGTGCAACATTAAGTGTTACACATTCTCATAAAACAAAAGAGAACAGTAGTTGGCTGGAGTAAAGTTCTTAGAAGCTCATTAAAATTTTTATTGCTGCGCCGGAACAAGTTTCATTGCAGATTCCCAGCTTCGCTTTATTGTCATTAGTGCCTTCATCGTAAAATACTTTTATTTATATTTTATGGATATTTGAGTAATAAAAGTAATTTTGATTTGACTCAACGATGATTTATCGACAGGTCAATGAGATATGGAAGCAAATAAAAAATCCAAATTACTCTTTCTCATCAAGATGGCTTCTAACGCTACATTAAAGAGAACTCTAGCCTCGTCTCAATTCTTCCATTAACTGCAACCGAATTTCATAATTCGCCAGACGAAAAAATTAAAGAATCTGCCGACTGAAGATTCTACTTAGGAAAGCGAAATAAAACATCACTTAACCTTTATGATGATTGTCCCGACTTACTTGACACATGTGTTCTTTCTCGTGGCTGCGACGAGTATTTCTTTCGTCAGTATGTATGAACCTGGTAAGTCAACCCTCGGATGCTTTTCTTTTCTTAGTTATTAGCACATTAGCACTGACATCTTGATACAATAAAAGAAAAATTCCATTCATTTAGCACTTTGTCTTTGCACTTTCCAATTACAAATCCAATTTGTAACCAACGTTCTTAATTGCAATGTCAGGCAGATGGTTATGTTAGCTCGTGCCATTGAGACTGAGACACACTTTCTACGGATGTACATTCAACACTATATAAACAATCAACACTTTAAAAAAGATCTATTCATAGGATGTACACAAAATTCGGAAGAATACCCGAAGGTCAATCTGAAAATCTCTAGTAGTTGATACACTGAAAATAAAGCATAATCAGCTGTGGCTGTGACTCATGCAATCAAACTACCGCAAGTAAATATACGGGTTTTGTCACTTTTCTTAAATTGTACCATTTGCAAGAGCAAATATGTACACATTTAAAAAAACTGTTAAAAGTCTGACTGGAGAGACAAAAATAAGAATGACAACAGATGCTGTGTGAAAAGAAATCTACTAGACGTGACAAAACACTATTCGTGTCAATTAGCATAGCCTACTTAACAAGTTGAGAAAACCAGGCGTTAGAAAAGAAACGTCACCTTTTTAAAACAGTTTTATGTCATTGGAAAACCTCTTTTCAGTTGATAAAATTGATTTTACGTACTTGGTAACAAATTAGATGCAAAGTGGAGGGAACATGAATGAATATTTTATCCATTAAACCTCATCTGTAAATCATTTATTTGGGGAAAATCGTGTAAAAGCATCCGAATTTGCTATTTAGACAGTCGGAAGATTACTTTATAAAGAGCAACAAAATATCTAGGATCATTTTTCATTGCTAAAATGTTATAGCATGGCAGTAGTAACTCTACATGTAAGTATAGAAAGCATCTTGTCGAACTTATTTTACAGCCTGTCTTCCGTAAGTGTTTCTATATGGTTGACTTTTAACTTGCTTAACCTTCTTATCTCTGAAACTAGATTTGTAAGTTTGTAAGATAGCAAATAACTTTTCGGGTAGAAATGATTTTTCGGGGCACCGATGTGTTATTATGAAGTGCCCTGAGCTCAAGAGGAGCAGATAGTAGGAGCCAACGTTCTGATTGGTTAAAATAAATTGCGAACGCTATCATAGACTGATTGCCACAACTACAAATCTTCTCTTGTCATCACTTTTTGCTTCGAGTGTTTCATACGACACAGACGAAGTATTATTCAGAGGCGAAAATTCAACAAGGCGTATGACTGTACACAGATAAGGTAAATGAAGCATGTAAGACTTGTTCCGTTCCGTAATAGTTTTTAAGGTGCCTTAGCCATTGTACTGAATACATCCGCATTGCATTCCTGAAAGATCTTGCCTAAAAGATCAGCACTTTTTTCTCCTCTGAAAATGAACGAGACTTGCTATTATACATGACACAGCTGTGATCTGGTGTGGGTATCTTTTTTGCTCTTCTGAAAGTACCCCTTCTGTTCTCAGTGGTATATCCCCGCAGATAAAACCATATCAAGCAATTTGCCAAATAATATGTCTATGCTATTTCTTTTCAACTGAGTTTCTACATTTAGTTCAAACTTTTTTTCGAGTAGAAAACTTACCGTTTTTTCCTATTGTCATTACAAAGAGAAGTGAAAGAGTTTATTACGAGTCTAATGTGCTTTCTTTTCATCCTCATGCATCCAAAAGCTTGTGTAAAGGCATTAGTATGGAAATTTCCGAGGTTATTACTGCCATTGTTAAAGTTAACTTGATACAACTTCTTATGAATATGTTACCTAAATTGATACTTTACTGCGAAAACATTGTTGTAACAGTACAAATAAAAGCAACATACATACGTATTGCATTATTATGATAATAGAACTAGGATTTAGCTAAACTTGTTACCTAGAATTCGCCCCTATGCTCCTTAATATTCAAAAAATTAGGATTCTTCTCCAGCATTTAATCGTCTAGTCTTCACAGCAAAGCAATAACAGATTAACACAAACCTCAAAGCAATAGCATTTCCACTGGGAACACCAACCTTGTGAAAATAATATTTATTTGGTATCTTCTGGCGGAATTACCATTTACACCGCTCTACATTTAACCATTCCCTATATTTTGTGCATAGTTATTATAAATAGGTATGGAAAGACATTTCATCGACTGATATCTGGTTTCCATACTCTAATGCAGTTTTTTACAATGTGATCCCAAAATCTGCATTAGCATTTTAAATGCTAGGTTTTGCTTTGACATTCCAGGTTGTTCAAAACCATTGGGGTTGATGACAGGTCAGATAGAAGATTGGCAACTGTCTGCTAGTTCTGTGCGAGATGAGCCAACTTGTCAAGTAAAATATGCTCGACTCCATCAGCCTGGATCTCAAGCTTGGTGTGCACTGAGCACTGGACCTGGAGAAAGTCATTGGATTCTTGTTGATCTCGGAGTGTTGACACAAGTCAGCGGACTGCTTACTCAAGGAAGGGGGGACGAATTAGAATGGGTCACTTCATTCACCTTGGCTTTTAGTGAGGATGCCTTCAAATGGGACTTTATTCATGACGTATATGGAAAAAAACGGGTAAGCCAACTGTTATTGACTACCCACATTATCGCAGCAATTATGACTGTGACTATAATAAGTTGACACGTGTGAAATATTCAATGTTGTGTGGTAACATTATCTTTCTCCGACGATTTGTGTGTTTCTGGCTGAAACTGTTGATATACGATATTGAAAGTGCATCCTGCTTTAAAATATGTAGCTATTAGATATGGGTGATTCTTGTTGGCAGTCGATTTGTCATAGTCATGCTACTATAAAGATTTGTGTAAGGTACTTGGCAAAGAAAACACATGAAATACATAATTTTTGTGTGAAAAGGAATTGAGACATTTTGTTAATCTAGGAGTGTAGACGCTCTGAATATCCGTGATAGGTGCAGAGTAAAAGTTGAATGAGTTTAATCCCCCGAAAGTGAAAGACAGATAGTGAAGAGGACAATCCCAAGTCTGTTCAAGTTGTACCTTGACTTTTGACTTGATGTGACGTGACTTCTTTTCCCTTTCGTTTGGTTTAACTTGGCTTTTGTAAGAGGATTTCCATCTGCTTTTGTGACAAGACCTGATGCAAATATCTTTTGATGGGAGGCATGACTTTTGTAACAGCACTAGTCAGGACAAGGACAGGATGATATCTTTTTTTCTCGTTTGTCTCCGTTTATGTCAAATTAGCATACTACATAATGTGTGCTACAAATATAAAAAATTACTAAAACACTAGGAGCCCTGAGATGTAAATGTAACAGTTACTGACTCACTGACTGACAAAGAAAAATCAACCAGGCTTAAAAACAATGGAATGAATGAATGAATTGAGTTCTACTATGATAAAGCAACTTTTCCTATCGTTTACTTGGTTCTAATTTGTAAGCAATGAATCCCTAAAGAATGATGCAAAAATACAAATACAGAATTAGAAACCAGATACAATGCGTACTACGGAGTTGAGTAGACTAAACATTCGTATCAGACAAACAAACAAAATAATTGTGGGTACAACATTATGGCATACAACAAGGAAAAGGCGTAGAGTGACTTTGTGACATTTGCAACAAATTAATGCAAATGTTGTAGATACAAGGGTTATTTCTCAGGATCCTTGTTCTTCTCACAACTACTAGGACATTAGTGACTTCTCCGTAATTAATTTTAATACCGATGTGTATGCCTTCTTTGTTCTCTAGCAGATATTGCTAATGGTTTGCTATTCTGGTTCATAAGACTGTCGTCCCCTTTACTGTTTTCACATGTTGGTACAATGTCAAATCCCTTTGAGCGAAACAGATTAATTTGCACTTTGCAATGAAATTTTGGAACTCCCGAGTTATCCAGATTTACGAAGATTTTGCTGAAAGGAAAGAATGAATAGTTAATGCAATCCATGTACAATAAGCATTACAGTGAGTTGAAAAGAAGCCTGGCCAGGAAAATTGAACTTTACCTTTACAGCCTAAAATAGTTGGCATGTGTCAATAACAAAGATGTCAATAAGAGTTATCTGGGTTATACTGCACTGATTCTTAAGAATTGATATTTACAAAATTTATATTTGTATCTTGAAGACGTTTCGTGGGAATCTGGACTCGTATAACATCCGAAGTGTGTGGCTCGATTCTCCCGTCACAGCCAGATTTGTCCGTGTCCACGTTCTAGAATGGCATCGAAATCCTAGTCTCCGTCTGGAAATACTCGGCTGTCAAGGTTTTCATCTTTTCCTCTAATACTCACTTAAACAATATTATAATGCCAAATCTTCCTGCAGAAGCCAACATAACCCTTTAAGTACCTATTTCTATAGGGGAATTATCATAAATGCGTACGACAATACTTTGAATTGGGTGCGTATAATAATAACTCCTGTACAAAATCCTACAGCAGTAATATCGAATGCAGAATGCTAAATCCTCGTCTCAGACAAACGGGTCTCATCTTTCCTCCTGCTAGAACACGCTAGGACAGTCAGTTGGGTATACATTTACTTAGGTATCTTACGTAGAGATTGCAAGTTGATATTTATATGGTTTGGTAAACCAGTATTTATTTACTGTCACATTTTCACTCTGAAATTACTATTTTCCGCTATCGTAGCTCTACGGGTTCACATTCTAGTATTCTATATTTGTTTGTGCATTGGTAGTTATTATTGTTAGGATAGTCATATAAACCATAATGCTGAGAGTACTACATTAAGACCTCAATTACTCATGGAAGGAAATGCTATATTTGCAAACTCACCATCAGCATTTGTAGTATATAGATAGCAAAAGCACGCCAGGCTATTACCCCACAGATACAATTTAGTATAGCGATCAGTCACAGTTTATTTTGCTCCGTTCTTAACAAGTTGAGTAAGTTAGTAAAAAATATATGGCTATAGTCCATTAAATCAAAAAAATGGTATGTAAATATGAACGTAAAAAGTGGTTTGCACAAGCTAGTAATGTGCAGTGAAATGACGGATATTTATTTGTCTTGTCTTGTCCTCCTCTGTCCCCATCCATCCAGTTCTCATCTGCATCCACGCAAATTGCACCAAATGGAAAATTACTGCAAATTTATTATCGCAACCAAAACAGTCAGTGCCAGCCGAGGACTGTGACAGGGACAAATCTGAATGCACTTAACATTAGTTACTTTTACTTGAAATACATACACTCTTAAGTATGTATGTAATTTGTTATAACTAATGTTAGACTCACTTGTACAGCTACCACACACAACAGAAACCAAAAGGATCAATCTTATTTGAAAGGGACGATGCACACAGATTTTAAAATTACACTCTCAGAAAAAAGTTGTGATCGTTGTAGGTTTTAATGCACATTGCAGATGGATGCAAGGAGTCCTTAATTTTTCTCTTGTTTCATTTATTACATTAAAACTCAACAGGATAATCCATTGCCCTTTAGGTTAAAATAAGTGTTACACGTTTTCATTCTCTTGTCAGATGTCTGAACACGTACAGTAAAAAAGATTTACGTAGGAAGTCTATTTTATTTACTAACACCTAATTATCAATGTAAATGACAAATAGCTTATTATTGCTTATGATTTGTTATGTGAGTGCCGAGTGTAGTAATAAGGATGGGACATGGATCCATTGTACCGGTCAAGTGTACTGTTACTAATTTTATTATGGTGAAATATGACATTTTTCAAATCACATTAAAATAAAAGTTTGCAGGCCGCAAAGGAACGGGGAAAAGTTTGGTAAGGCTCGGCTAGTTTGACTTTCTTGCAGTTTCACTTCATCTAGGATTACAATTACAAATGAGAGGATTTCGCAAATTTACTGTTACATCATAGATACATAAAGTTGTTGAGCAGACAGATACATAGAAGAAGTTAGGATGTTGGAAACGAGGGTGATGTGATGAAACTTGCCGAGTCAGGACGAATTACTGAACGGAATGAATAGGAAAGCAAGACAGTTTGACAGTTAGATGGTAAGTGGCGAGGGAACTTAAGAATAGGACAACTATATCTGCAGTTAAGCAGAATAGTGGCAGAGAATTTGTATTAGTATGTCTCTGTTATGGAACAATAACAAAGTCCGTGGACCTAACGTAACTAAAGTATCTGGAAAAGAATAGACACGGACTGTCTCTTACATTAATGTTTGTTACATAAGACAAGATAAGAGAAATGACATGAGACAGAAGAAAATTTCAAGACGTGCACATATATTTGTCTTCTTTGCATTGTATCATTGTAGCGCTGTAAGAGTAATAGTAGTGGCAACTACCTACACCCCGAAAGCTACTTTCGATGAAAAGTTTATGTCTACTAGATAGGGTAGCCGACTTAATCATATAAGTCATCATGGCCAAGTGCTAGTAAGAATGCTAATATGCATACAGATAGATACCACAACCGCAAATACTCCATTTCCCAGAATACTCACTCACTTGGACCAGACAAACCGCAGCAGTTGAAAAAGGCAGGAGAGACAGTCCAGGGAAAACGCAAATGTCTACCTTCCCTCCTACTAGAACGTATTTCCTGAATGCAAAAGAGTAGCAAGAATTTCATGAATTTAATCAAATTGCTTTTCGTATCTGACGAAAAAGAAGTATTTGTTACTCTTGGAAATGTCCATTGAAATTCAACGAGGTTTTATTTCTATTCGATTCACATTTTCTTATACACCAAAGAATGGATTTCTCTACTCCTCAGTATGTATGTATAGAGTCACACTGCACGTATATGCATTATTCATGGTAGCTTTTGTCTTCCGATTTTTTGATGCTACAGTGCTATCACCGTCTTCTACATATACAATTGACATTTTTGAGATAGATCACATTGCAAAGACATTTTTTGCTTTAAGAAATAGAGGATTTTTACTTCATACTCCATACAAAATTATCAGTGCAGCTGGCTACCCATTTGTAAAAATACTGATAGCAATTTTATAGTGGTATGGAGTAGTTTGCAGATTTGAACGTTGAGCCTTGAACATTATTGCTTAAAAGTACCCATTATTGACTTTCCCTAATAAAATAAACACATATTTCTGTAAAACATGGTAAAACTCTTAAAAACATGTCACCTGATGACCTATTTACTTTGGAAGGAGCATATGATTGACAATCCTATTTAAAGTATACTACAAAAATGATACTGTGCAATGTATAAATAATTGAAATGATAACAGATTTAAGGCATTATTCAAACAGCTATAAGTTAACAATTATATACAAGTTAATCATAAGTTAAGAACAGTAATTTTCTTTGTGCTTTCTCTAAAATTTTCCCTGTAGAATGCGCATCTTTAATCAGCGGACCGGGCATTGGCTCTGGATTAACGGCTTCCAGTTTCGCCTCGTGGGCTAAGAAAAATTCATGCCAACCAGAGGATGCTCACATTGATTCTCACAGGGCCTGGTGCTCTAGACATAGTAATAGTAAGTGGAATTCCATGTCATGGAAAACATTATTATGTCTTTGAAGTAGCATAAATGAGCATACAGTTAGCGTAAATTGCGTTATGGAAGATTGGGAAGATCTAGACCCTTGCTAGTAATGCGTATTACTTGTAAATTGCGTGATTTTATCTCCAAGTTTGATTTAATGTGCCCTTCTGCAGTTTCCGCGACCGCAATATAATGAGTCACGAAATATTCTATAAATATTAGTATTCCTTAAAGTTGATGCTGAACACCAGAGATTATGTTCGTAACTTGATGCTGCGAAAGTGCTATTTAATCGTATCGTACAAATATTTATGACCTAAGAAAAATACTGAGGATAGGGTAGACAACATCAGTTTTGATTTTAACATTTGATTTTAGAATTTTAAACTACGATTTTAAGAAAAATCACAAGAAAAATTTGTATTATCTTTGATGATCTATCTGCATGCAATTAACGAGAAAGGATTCAGTATATTAGATATTTTAATTTTCAGTCTTGATTGATTGATTTAATAAATGTTATAATTCTTTCCACATTTCTAGCTCATCAATGGCTTCAATTTGAAATCGGGCCACCGACAACAGTCACAGGGATTCTAACAAGAGGAAGAGGAGATACTGGCCGTCGGCACTGGGTCACGTCTTACACAATTTCATATAGCAATGATACATCCATTTGGTACTACTACAAAGAAACAAATCATCTAAGCCCAAAAGTATTTAACTTTTCTCCTCATCTAGTTGTCAGTTATTTTACTTAAAATTTATTCATGTCCGGACAGTTGAAATATCGCACTTTTGTCTTTTAATAGATATTCGGAGGAAATATGGACAAAACAACGGAAAGACGTCATTATCTAAATAGTCCTTTTGTGGCTCGTTATGTTCGTTTACACCCAACCACTTGGCACAATCACATAGCCCTCAGAGCTGCACTTTTGGGATGCCCTTCAAGACTTTGCCCACCTAATTACTTCCGATTAAACGAATTAGCACCTTGCAGTAAGCTTTTGAACACAATACACTGAGTATATAAATATTCGGAGATTTTTTTTACCAGACAAATCCCAATATATTTGAACTTTCTCTTTTCCCAACCAGACACCTAAATAAAACTTTCACTTTCATGTATAAACTTTTCCCTGATATGAACTTTTCCCGTCAAAAATCATTGAATATGTATTGATATCATTGAACTGTATGCTCTGGTGAACGAAAATGTTATGTAATAAAATCGAACTATACGGAGAATTCAATTCAGAAATTAATTTTTAATTAATTATGTATGCACTTCTACTACTTTGGCAGTGGAGAATATGGCGTATAAAAAGGAAATCTGGTCAAATGACAAGCGACACTTTTGGAAGGATTGGAAATATGGCCATGCATCTCAAGCAGTGGATGGCAGTGAAGATATTCTGCTACCCAAATGTGCAATAATGGACAATTACTATGCTGAAAATCCAATTTGGATGGTTGACTTAGGGAGAAAGTCTGAAATAACTGGAGTTGTGATTCTCACTTGGCAGGGAGATGGTCAGGGTAAGTTCTTATCTGTATACTTTTAACTGCAGACATTTCTGAACAGTCAAAACTGACTAAAACTTGATTTTATGTTTTTAGACAAAGTGACAACATACCGAGATTACGTATTCAACTTGGAAAGACTGACTGTATATGTCAGTAATAAGGCTCGTTTGGATTCACCGGATATTGAAGGGGAGCCCAAATGCGGATCCATTTCAAGATCTAATAATGCGTTGTTTCATACCAAATTGAGATTCGATTGTGCCGACAATGCCGTTAAGGGCCGATATATTTACATTCAATCCACTCCAGTACCAAATCGATGGGACAGAATATTCAACACCATTCTCTGTGAAGTTTTTGTTTACTAAATTGACTAAATCAATAGTATTCTTTCCTTATAATAGTAACTATTAATTACATGCTGACATTAATCATTAATAAAAATACAATAACAAGCTCCCATGATGCAACGATAGAAAAATAGGACTTAAACATTTAAAAGCTGTTCCTCGATTACTATTGCCGATACTGTAAAAACCGAGTTGCCAGTCGTTTCCTGCTTGTGTTGTGTTAGTAGAGATACCAGCTAAGTATTACTAAAAGGGAAAACCTCTCCAGTTATCATTGAAGAGGAAAAATAATTTATTGGTATACGTATGTAGTACATAAAGTAAACTTTGTGCAGGTCTCCGTTTCGTTATCGTTTTCCAGTGTGTAAAGTTCATTACTAAAATGCGAGTATATCGCCTAGCACATTACATTGTAGTATGCAAAACATTTTATTTTTATTCGTACGACAACTTTGTGTTCATGGTATGATTTATTATGTATTTACGTATATTTAGGTCCTTACTATGTTAACATGGTAAGATTAAATAAGAAAGTACTAAATAGTGAAGTGATAATTGTTCAGTTATTTTTACTTATCCCTATTTACATGGCCCAGTGCTAGTAGCTTATAATACATTTTTTGTTTTGTAACAGAGAGTACATTGACAGATAGTATTAAAGTTAGTTTAATAAGTGCATGTAGAATAAGAGCTTTTTATACAACTTAAAGGGACAAACTCAATACCTTCTTTTTCTGTTAGCAAATTAATTTTGCCAGCCTTATTTATTACGTTTCCACACTATATTGTATAGATAGATAATAAAGTTTGAATAGTACAGTTACGTAACCAATTTTGTTAAAAAGCTATTATAAATACTACTACTAAATACTACATGAGATTATTATGTCGTGCATTTGTACATATAGATGTAACAAGTATTATTATTGGATAGGTGCAGTACACTACACACTTGCATATAATAGTTAAGAAAATAATTACAAGTACTACTCTAAATGTATAAGTATTTAAAAGAAGTTGAGTAAACAAAACACAGTGAAAAAAATGAACAAAAATGACATACAGCAAACTGTAAAATGAATCTCTTCAATGAACAATAATAATTACCGTGTACATTTTCGTGTCGTTGAATTGTGTAGCTAATTTGCAAAAATTAACGTAACTATTGGGTAGAATTTTGATGTTCAGTAATACAGCTTTGTACAGACACAGCTCTGTAAGCGTATCAGTTTAATATGTGAAGCATGAAGGAAGGTAAATAATAAAGTAAGTAGTCTTACCCTCCAAGGGGGAAAGATTTCGGATTATACAGTGTTCGCAAGACATGTTATAAGTAATGTACTGAAGATGTGAGCGTAAAAAGTATTAAAGTGAATTTTAACCAACTCTAAACGAATTTGTAGTATATAATTCCTTGTTACGTCATACAATTAGGTAAACTTCTGGGAAAACATTAATCATTTCATATCATAACCATTAACAAACATTTTCATTCATAACTTCCGTATCACTTAACGCAAAATGGGATATAACTCATTTCATATTTATATATGTATTCTCATTTCAACACATTAGTTCTATACGTCAACACACAATAATAATAATAACGCAAAACTGAGTAAAATGTCCGAAAATAAAAAAAACTCAAAATCTTAATTAAAAGCGAATGCTGCAATGTAAAATGTAAGTCGCTCGGAAAGTTACTGTCTGTAAGTTAAGCCTTTATCACCGTCTGTCGGCAAAAGAGCAGAGTGAGTAAATTCCCGATGAACATCGTGAAAGATCCGAGATGTAGCGCAGTCAACCTTTGGGGAGAGGTCTAAGTAGGTATGAATGTTTTGGTTCGTTCTTGCTGTTTTACTTCATATCAATACCGGCTACCGCACTATACTTATTCCTAGAGAGAACAACGGCTTAGCCAGAACAGGCAATGAAGATTCCTCGGCCCAATGAAAAGGTTCACGAATGTTCATGTTGGAAGTCCTTCCGCTGAAGATATTTCGTATAAGCACGCACACGACGAGACGATTGAAACTTGTGGTTAAGCTTACGATTAGCTCTTTCTGTTGGTTCAACTTTAGCATGACATGAGGTGCTGAGGTATATACATCTAAAGTGTAGAATTGTAGAAAGACGGTTGAAGGCAGAGCTTGGAGCTCGTTAGAGACGTCCTTCCATTGGTAAGCCATCCTCAAGCTCCACCGAAGTCCATATGGTATAATTGCTTAAAGGCGTATCCATTTGGAGGAAGAGTTGCTTCGGAAAAGAATATTTTGCTGTGATGCATAGTGACTGTGTAAAAAGGACAGCGAGAGTAACCTGGAGATTTTAGGCGCTGGGCTCCCTAATCCAAGTTGCCAACTACATGATATACATTTCTGTACACGCAGAGCATTGGCCAAGTTGGGGTTTTCAAAGTTAAACAGTTGAAGAGATGATGTGTTTTTGGGAAGAGTGCATTGCATCTTGTAAAAGGGATGGAAGAATGGGAATACGATGAACCCGAGCCGTAGCATTGGATTTTTGGATTATAGTTTTCTTTTGAAGCCTTTTTGCATTGCATTCAATTTGATAGCATTTACACAGTGTAGGTTGTGGCTACAGTGAGAGCGGTGTGGTGGTGTTCTGTTGTGTATGTGTTCATGTTGGTTTTCTTAGGTTATAATATCGGGTTAGGTAGTTCTCCAGTTTTGAAATCCGCAACCGAAATTTCAATTTACTCCGACACTTGTAAATTAGCCGTGTTAAAATGTGACACATTCAAGTGGTTTCGAGGAGCTGTTTGCCCACGGAATGGTTTCCTGGACAGGACTTTAATTGGGAATGCTGGACGGAAATCGTGTACACAACACAACAAAATGATCACCATCGATAGCCACAATCAAAATACTTTTCCCCCGAGGAAGATTCTCCATTCATTATTCCAGAAATTTTCCTCTTGACCTAAATAAAAATGCATAACATATAAATATTAATTTTTATTGTCCACAATGTCACGGAGGACTAGCATTACAAGGAATGTGAATATGATTGTCAGTTTACGTGGTGAATACAATAAAAGTTCCAATTGTCTATTTTGTGAAAATAATAGACAAAAATGAAGTTCATTAATAACTGGAATAAGTTGTTAATGTCACAAATATAACAATGCCCACCTATTACTGCATTCAACGAGCATTGCTAACAATTGTTTCCGTCATTTTTGCCAAGGCATAAAAATAAGTGGAAGATTCCAGTGTTACCTATTTACAAAATAAAAATTTTTGAATACCGATAAGGGTAGAAAAATAACTAATTAAAATGTATTGGATTTTTTGACAACGGTCACTTTTGGGAAAAGATCCCTCCGCGTAGTGTAGTTAGTGAAATGTGTTTACCCTGTTAAAATTTCATTTTCCGTTTTTTCTGTTGACGTCTTGCCTTTATTCGTTGCATCACCTTTTTGTTGTTTCGTTTGTAAGTGATTAAGGTCCAAAGTTGTTGAAGTTCAGATTCAAAAATATAAAGGCTGACAGCACATTAGTTTAGTTGTTGGCATTGTATGGGTTTGTAAATTGCAAACCGCCTCCGAATTCAGAGATCCACTTTTATTATTAGTTTTTGTATTGTTGGTTGTTTACTTCCTCCAAACGCGACTTCACCATCATCATCCAAGGCTCCTATTACAATTTAGGTACGTGAGTGTAATGGTTTTCTTGACTTTGACATAATTAAATTATTTAGTGGTAATTTGTGGTAGAATTCTATATTTTACTTACCCACTTTATGCAAAAGAACAAAACATAAGGAGTGAGGTATAATTTTGCTGGCAATGTGACAATATATTTCAAATTATTTTATATAAAGTCTATATCCTTGTCAAATTATGGAGTAGTTACCTCATTACCTGACCTCGGTCACCTTCACCTGTAAATATTTTAATACCTGCATCGATATAGCTGCTGTTTATAAATTTGTTTCGGGCCGGGGCCGACACTTCACTGTTCATAAATAGGAAAACACAAAAACAGTAATTACCTTCCGGACACAGTTATTCTTGTTTAAGGACATCGATAAAATAAGGAAGGCCGACGGCCGGAATCTAGAAACAATGGACAAAAACATTTTAATTTCAGTTAGCTAATATGACACCGAAAAATCAGATTTATTCTAATTAATTAGAAGTAAATGTAATTTAACCGAAAAGTCGGATTTTATTCGAATTATTTAGGAAAAAATGTAATTTAACTGAAAAGTCGGATTTCATTCGAATTATTTAGAAGTAAATGTAATTTAACCGAAAAGTCGGATTTTATTCGAATTATTTAGGAAAAAATGTAATTTAACTGAAAAGTTGGATTTCATTCGAATTATTTAGAAGTAGATGTAATTTAACCGAAAAGTCGGATGTCATTCGAATTATTTAGAAATAAATGTCATTTAACCGATAAGTCGGATTTCATTCGAATTATTTAGAAGTAAATGTAATTTAACCGAAAAGTCGGACGTCATTCGAATTGTTTAAAAACAATTAATTGTAATTTAACCAAAAATTCTGATTTTATTCGATTTATTAAAAACAAATGTAATGCAAGACAATACGCTGAAAGTCGGGGTTTATTCCGTCTTCCGTGTGGTCATTTACTACTGAATATTATTTTAAAACGTAATTTTCATTTCTACTGGTCCAGTAAAAGTTAGAATTTAAAGAGTAACTCGTTACTCTAATGTAATCT
>JABASH010004070.1:0-14892 GCA_019776445.1 Tomocerus maximus | reverse complement strand
TTTAAGCGTAATTGTCTATCTGTTATCTACTATCTTCTACATAAGTTTTCGAATATCACTATTTAGATTATTTGGATTTGTAATCTAATGTTGCGATTAAATAAATAATAATAAAATTACTGTAGACAGACACACAGTAATATTGTTGTCGACAATAAAAATTAATGTTGCCCAATTGTATAGCCAAAGTACTAAAGGTGTCAATAGTAGATGCAGTATCTGACCACGTAATGGAAACAATTAGATTTTAAGTTAGAAAGGAATGGTAGATAGTAGAGTGAGAAAGTAATGGAAGCGTCAATCACATTGAACTGTGTGACGAATTTGAGGTGGCAGAGCCAGTTATGGTGTTGGGGAGTGAGTAGAGTAGAAGAGCAAAGGTCTAGGACGTTGTGTTGGTGTCATTCGGTCCATTTGATCCATGACCAGGATTTATTTTCCCAATAAAAGCAGAATTTGGATGTTTCTCTTTCCGTTGAGCCATTTGCAAATGAAGAGCTTCTGCATTGAGAGCAGTCGTTCCATTTCTCACCATCATCCATAGCTATCTGAGTCAGTGTGTCTATTTGTATTATGCGATGCATTATGTTTACTTTGCGCCCTACTGCAGTTACTGCACTGCCACTGGTGTAAATATAAATAGAGCCCAGAGACATAGACATCTTTGTACTTCATTTAACGTATTATGTTACTTAGTGCAGAAATGTATAATATTGTTTAGGTTTACACTCTGGTGTATATTTTCATTCTATATATGTCTGCATTCTGTATATTAATATGTTAATACTGCATAGTAGCATTATAGAATAATAATAAGTATCTACTTACTGGGCATTGTTTGTATTACATAATCCAATTGGACCATATACTTATATAGTGACACATATTTAGTAAAGATTTATATTTAATAACCATCTTTCATTCAGTTCTTACACAGTTACCTACTTATGTACATTTTGGTATCTCCTATCATTGCATTGTTGTTCTGTGTGAGACAGAAGAAGAAAAGAGAGTCCAGATCAGACGAGTGAAATAGCAACCAACCAAGCCCCCTGTTTCTTCTTCTTTTGTCAACACGGCAGTAAAAGGAGAGCAGTCCTACTACTGGGGATCATCTATACAATACTATAATGGAAATCTGTGGATGAGGGTGAAACTAGAACGTACCAAATCCAGCTACGTTACACTCCAGTAGAATACCCTCATGCATTGTAGTTTTGTCACATTTGGACAAATCTTCCACACTGAATCCAATAGCATCTGAATATAAATCACCTCCAATTTCAATAGGTATAACTGATAAAAGTTGCTAAAAGTTGAATATAGATGACTTGGAAGAATTCTGTATTGAACTTGCTGAGTATAGGGACATAATGATTATGCTCAAGCAACTGTCAGCTCCAACCGTGAAAGCAACGGCAAAGTTAACGATCAACCACGATGAAATCATGGAAATAACTACCTTTCACATATAATTTGCTTTTGGTGCATAATTTTAATTTCTACTCATCTACAGATATCCAGGACTCAATGTCGTTCCTATAATAAGAATTAACTTAAGTCTGACAATAACCACCAATTGCAGATATCTGTATTTAATTTCTGAAATCTATTTTGCTGCCGATTCTTGGCTGATAAATGGTTCAGTAAGCAATTTTGTGTATGTTTAGAAAATATGTAAAAATTAAGTCTCAAACTATGTTTGTTTGTGTTATAGCTGAAGGGAATGAAGAAAATAAAGTTTTTATTGCAGAGATGTAATAATAATATAATCAGGTGACTGTCAATGCGTATTTCCGTGTGTAGGTAGAGAAGTAGAGAGGAAATCTCCTGAAGCATAATAAAGTATGGACACAGGGCCTAGAAGACGGAGGATCAACATCAACACCATAAACCATGGCTTTGGTCTAAAGTAATCGTGTTGGTTGTAAAATATCTCGAGTAATATAATGCTACTAGTTTAGGCAGTGTCGTCCGAGAGGGAATGGCCTTTAAGCAATTTTATTTAATAGAGTGAGAGACTTATCTGCCCGAGTTTCATCTAGAATGATGCTCCTTCGACTCGATCCTCCGTCTGTCTCTTCTCTCTTGTTCTCTTGACAGTAAAGTTGAGCTGCTGGCTACAAGATGTGGATGGATGCGAATGAAATCCGAATTCTATTATACCAGTGCTGTTTGTCTGGGCAAATCCTATTCATACCTACATCCACCTTAAACTAGCCAAGTAGACACTATCCATACAATACTTTTCTTTCAAAGATTCACAAGAATGAAATAGTTACTCATACCTATGCACATCCAGAATACATTGGCACATGGATACATTCATGTCAACGGATCGTCAACGGACGAGATAAGACGATTACCTTGTTATTTATCTAGTTCGTAATTTTCAGTTTTTATTTTGCCTTAAGCCCTGAAGCTTTCTTTTGTGGAATTGGATGATGGAATAGATATCCCCCTACTCCTATGGCTTCCCACCCCAATCCATCAATAAAACTTAAAATATAATACCTATTGAATACAATCAGATGAGCTACTCTTTTGTCATTTGAAACTATACACAGAATTAACTATGTCACTTAAGCCTTCCGGGAATATATAACTCACCAAAAATAATTATTGCCTACACTGCATACACATACAGCTTACTTTGGATTTAGACAAGAAAAAATAGTGCTGTAACTCTACCTGAAATCATATGTCGAATTCTTATTTTGAAGGAAGGTGAAGGTTAGCAACACTTTATTGCAACACATACAAGTACTATCAGTCAGTGTCAGTATCTTTACGCATTTATGTGGTTTTCAGGAACAGCACTTTAACTTTATAGAAATTGTGGGCTTAAAAGTTATAATGGCTATACCTATCATACATGCAACATGTAATGTCATATGATTACTAAATGTCGTTACACATGAGTAATTCAGGTATATAAATGTATATGATAGCTGTTTGTGTATAGTGTGTAATATTGTTCGAGTGTAGGTGAATTTACAGAATCCTGACTGAGTATCTTTAAGTTACAGGAATTATGTATGACAACTGGGAGTCCGTAGAATCTGAATAGATGCAAGGTGTTTTTGATTTGTGAGGGACAACAGTCATCGAGGTGAAACGAAATTGCTTTAGAAGTTGTTATTCATGTCTGAGTCTGCAATGGATTGTCATTGTCATGTTAGTGAGTGAAGCATGAAGTGGTTAATGTAACATTGGGTATTAGTCAGTCAAATGTCATTACGTGGATGACTCTGCCACTATTTTACCTACAAACTGCATAACACATCTATGAAACTAACAACTAAATAACACAGTATAGGTATTTCAATGGTTATGGACACAACAAAATTCTTAGTATTCCTGTGAAACCCTGATAATCTGTAATATTTTCCCAAGAAAATCGTCTACATGAATTAAACGCATAAACTTGGGTTTCAGAGAAGAATGAAAAGATAATTAAGTTACAATGTTCAAATCAATTAGTTTCACATATCGATATCATCACATGTATGACCTAGAATTTTGAGTATTTTTCATTTTGGATCACAGAAGAATGTTTTCTGAATTATTACCACTCAAATGAATAAACAAACTGAATCACTCCACAACAGTGGAAATTATTGTGTGATTTATTCAGCCTGATGCATAAGTGTTTATGAAGAATTGGTGTTTTCTACGTTGTTGTGGAAGACCTTGGAAATCTGAAAACCAAAATGAAACAAAAGTCAAGAAATTCATTCACATGTTCCTTAGAATGCAGTAGCTAGGAACGAGTCTGAATTCAAGTACAACTGTACAAAGAAAACAAACATCCGAGAAGACCTTGCATCTACTGTTGTTGAGACGGAATTGACAAAGCTCTGAATAGCTGCTCTACAGACACAGTGATCAATGCTGTACAAATACTACAAGTCGACGAAGAGTTTCGTCTGAATTCAAGAGTGTACTGCTGAGATCGTACCTCTCACATCGTATAACCTTTTATTGCCTCAATGGATGCGATTTTATGGTATTTTCGTCATCCGTGCACGTGTAATATTCCTCAGCATACGAACACTTAGACAAAATCACTCTATCAAGCATTGGTAACTAAAAGCACAACAAGAAAAGAGGTCTGCATCTCCTCCTTTTATAATAGATACTATAACTGACAACATACTGACTTAACCATTTGTATATCATCGAAGCTTTAAAACTGAAAGCAGGAAGATGTTTCCAGAGGATATGACCATTTGGCATAATTGAATATTAACCTGAATATTATTGGCTATAGCGCTAAGAATTACTACAGCTATGAAATTTTATGTTTGTGATTACTACAGATACAATCGAGGATAATGTTACTGAGCACAGTAGCTATATGACACTGCTAACTGTCTGTCCTATCCAATTCTAATAGCCATCCTAGATACATGAAGACAGAATCTGGGTACTTGACATCAAATACATATTATTACAACGGTTATAGTTAGGATATAAAAGCATCGATATCTGGAGTGTCTGTAAAATTATGTAGATAAGTTCCGTATGTGTGAAAGAATGGGGGACATAGATCTTTATTGTGCTATAGCTTAGTGATTGGTATAGTTATAAGGACACATGTGCATCTTTCTATAGACATTAAGGCTACGAAAACAGTTAACGTTTCACAATGCCTATTAGAGAGAATAGATTTAAGTAAGCTGTGTGTGGATGCTGCATTTACCAAAAGACGAGCTGATGTGATGGTTGATGTTGATGATCTTGGTGGTGACTTTTCTTTAACTCCATTCACACAGAGTCGAGGAGGACGTAGTTGAAAAAGAGGAAACTCAATAGAAGATCAATCAATATCAAGATCTTGGCTTCATCTATCAAACCTACCTGTCATTCTGTCGGGAGGAACACATCTTTAATCGATTTCCCGACCGTTTCCACCCATTATATTGTCCCTTAGAGTCTCCTGTTTAATTCTTAAGTACATCTACGCTCCCAGTCTCCACCACATTCGCTACTCGGCCAGATTTCAAGATTTTTCATGGGGTTACATTTTTAGCATCTGAATTTAATTAGCCACTTCAGCAGAAAAATTATTTTTACAATGTTACTAAAATATAATCTACACCAAATGAAATTACCATAGAATATCTGCAGATGTTTGTAAGTTCGATATAATTTTTACCAAATCTATCTATGCAGATGGTATCGCATTATACTAAGAATTTTATTTACGAGAGCAGTGTTGAAAATATTGTAAAATATTAAAAATCTCTCATTAACTCATAGTGAGTTGCAACCCAATGTAAAAGTTTCTGTTTTTTCGGTTTGCATTACTTTATACGCCCTAGGAAATCAATTTGTAACGCCTGAACATGCACCTTCTATGTTTCACCTTTTGATATGTGAGGTCGAATTTGTAATTGTATAAATATAGTCTTGCTATTGTGAGTATTGCTTAAGTAACATGTGAAGAGTTGTGGTATATGAAGTGAACTGACACTGATTGCGTATGACACTCGTTATGATTGGCATTTCGAATAGCATAACAAATGAAATGTAAAGGAAAAGAGGCAAATACTAGGAGAATAGTTATTTGTATGCATTTCTTTGTACTGTCCGTCTGTCTGTTCGTAAAAAGCCAGCAACTACCATGCAGTATAAAATACATAGAAATAGTCTCATAGCTAGAGTTCATGATACTATAATTTCACAGATAAGTATAGTAAATAAGGATGGTATAGTAAAGTTATTTCACGGATAGAGTAGATAGATATAGTTAGGTAGGTAATCGTCGTCTAGTTTGTATCTATGGAATTCTTAGCTTCTCGGCTCTTGAAAT
The DNA here is from genome assembly GCA_019776445.1 of Tomocerus maximus. Lineage (NCBI taxonomy): Eukaryota > Metazoa > Arthropoda > Collembola > Entomobryomorpha > Tomoceridae > Tomocerus > Tomocerus maximus. The sequence continues at coordinate 9,074 of JABASH010004070.1, read as the reverse complement.
AAGAAAACGTCTGAAGACTGGACGAAGTTGCCCAGAGCCGTGCCCAGCTTGGCTCCAGTGTCTAACTATTCATTCCACTGTTCTCCTTAAACTAAGCGTTAAGAAAAGTGAAATAAGCTTCCATAAAGCCTCCAGGGTGTTGACTACTTCGAGCTTCAAACGAAAATCCTTTACGAGAGAAAAAAACAAGATTCTCAGTGAGCAAACTTATTGAAATCGGTGTTAACTAAAGTCGTTTTACTACGCTCTAAAATTCTGGTCTTCCCTCATTTCCCTCCCTATTCTATTTAGCATAGTTTCTTTAGAACGATCCATCCAATCTTCCCTTGACAGTGTGATTAGACAAATCGTGTTGAGCAAATAAAAAGAATTAACATTAGTATTGCTTGGTTAGATCAACATTTACATAGATCAATACGGAGGAAAAGGAATTAATGTGGAAAATGCAATTTGGAGGTTGGTTTATTGAATACTCATGAAATTCTACAAGGAACTCGTTAAGAAATCTTTGTACTTTTCTTGTGACCTGTCAACTCGTGTGAAAAATTAATCATATTGCATTATTTCTAATTGAAGGTAGGAATGGGCACTATTTGATTAAGCAATATACTTGCTTATACAATTACTACATTATCACTGCTTGAGTGATTTCCTTGTAATTTAGTTCTCATAATTGCAACTTTAGTTTCCGCACACAGAGATAGTTGGATGGGAGAAGGGTGGGTGTGGCTAAAGGTACACTGGGTTTCTGGGAAATTACTTTATCGAAATTAAAAAAGTGGTCTAATCTATGTAAACTCTTTAGGTGTTAGTCCTGTGTGAGTTACCTACTTGATACGTAACACAGTTTACCCTTTTCAGACCCTAATGTATCTACGTAGTGGCTTTTTCTTGACTTTTCGTGACTCAAGCAGCTGGAAGCTATGAGTTTTCTGAATCGTAGATTAATTAGTGCAGATTACAGAGTATTTCCATAGATCATAATAGCATCTTGTCTTTGTCTTGACATGTCTGTCTGCTCTTAAGACAGAACAGTAGTTGTGTGATGAGATGATAAAAACTTGAATCTTCACTTCATTCTCTTACATAAATATATCCTATCCATTACTACTAAATAAATCCAATACACAGTAGCATCAACTCCTTTAGTTGCTTTGCCGTCGGCATATGCGAGAATAACCTCTTCTACTAAAACTATACCTACCTATTCTGGTTACCATTTTTCTGACAATCAGCTCCATACCTTAGTTTATCAACAAATCTCAATTCACATTTCTTCAACTCACAAATCTAACAATCCTGAACTTTTGTTTACACATTCCCACTTGTAAGCCAGAGCCTTCTCATGGACTAAATCTTTACTTCTCACACTGTAACCTTTCATTGTCAATTCTGAAGCTCTGGCAGTGCCAGTAGAGATACACAGGGGTCCCTCATAACTCAAAATCCTACAATCCACCACTACTCGTTCGTTGTTGGTACTCATCGGAAATAATGATAAATAAAAGTTACACATGCAGAGATTGATGTTGGTCGTCTATTAGAAATCATGATGTAATATACTTAGTTTAGTGCATGAAATTTGAAGCAATTACAAAATATGATCTTACATATTGTGCCCTGCAACCTTACTGACCGATGGCTATCAAATTCTTGACACGTACTTCAGCCGAAATCCACTTCAAGATTTACCAGAATGCCGTGATGGTGATATCAATGGTAAATTTTGAAGTGACTTTCGGATGAAGTAGGTGTCAATCATTTGATAGCCATCGGTCAGGACGGTTGCCGGTACCTGTACTTTAATACATAATAGATAGCTTATTCTAAGACACATTTAAAAGTAAAGGTTAGTAGAAGAAAACATTATCAAATGCAGAAGTGGAAATAAATGTGTTAGACTGCTTTAATGTGCTTCTATTGAGTAGTTACTACATACTACTTTTGGTATATTAATAAATTTTCGCTCAATAACACAATATTTCACTGCAGACATGCAAAATATTTAGATTGCCAGAAATGTTATCTAATGTAGCATTGTATCAAAAAAAATGTGTTGACAGTATTAATTGATGCGGTTCTAGCATTTGCCAATATGAATTACTTAACAATTTAGTGCTAAACACTGTAATTGAATGAATTCCTAATGCAAGTAGATTATAATATTATTATTAGTAATTCCCACAGAATGACTTCCTATTAGAGAATGTAATATGCAATTGTTGCACAATAGACATTGTGCTGTGGAGTTGGATAATTGTGAAACCGTAGTGAAGATTTTCCCATCCACCTAACCTTGGAAGAAAAGAAGCATAAAAATATGAAAGAAGAATGAAAGGCTGAGATAAATAATAAGGAAAAAGGGGCTTCCATTCTTCTGCGTATCAGTATGTAGTATGTGAGGTTTTTCTGTGTATGATGTACGTTAAAAAATTTGTGTATCGTCTATCCCAGAAGAGGTTAGTGGCGATGGAAGAAGAGATTGCCAAAAGGTGATATGGAATAGGCAAAGCGTGCAAAGGCAGCAGACAGATATTTTTGACTTGAATTTATCTTGGAAAAGTATCTAAATGTACGTATGTATGGCATGTAATGGAAGAGACCGGACATTGGGTTCGCCAAGCATGACGATTGCCATGTTAAGTTCAATTGAATCTACTCTATGATCGTTGTAAGTAAGGAATGGTCTTGGGTCTCAGTCTGTTAGCATTGTCTGTCTGTGAATCAAAAGTATATTTTGCATGTGCACTTTGCCAGTTTGTACTCTCGCTCTTTACGACGACATGTCCTACGGTTCCTGAAAAAAGCTTAAGGCATAGTTGCGTTTAAAGGATAAGTAACAGTTTCAAATAGGTATATGTCACAGTGCAGTATAAATGGCTTATCCTTCGCTAACTTTATACATTTCACCAGGTAGGATTCTCTTTCCTTAATTTGTTAACGTGAACTTGTCTTAATGTAGTAAACATTTGTAATCAGCAACAAAAAAGGCACGTCATAGAGTAATGCAACATACCTATATGAAATAAGTAGACTATAGTTTTTGCAGGTATACTATACCTATCTGTTGGTTTTATATAGTTTATAGAGGGAGAATGGCAAAGCCGGTTGTTGGCCCATGGTGGCTTGACTGGGTTAGTTTTGGTCGTTGCATAGCCTGTTGGATTTCACAGGGAATGATGTGAGAGAACATTCAATTGCATATTCTTCACAATTCTCGACTAGGAAAAACATTCCCTTACCATTTACAGAGTGGAATATCTTTCTTATGTAACTTTGCACAGAATCTGCAATACCCTTTCTCACTGTTGCAGCAAAACAATAGTCCCCAGCACAATTCTAAGATTGTGAGTCCAGCCAGGTGTGCGGCGGGCGTACCTTCAATTAGTATTTCCCTGCGACTAAAAGTTTATTGTTCCTTTGTTACAATGTATTTTATTGTCAGTATTATTTAAATATTTGGGGACAAGGACAGGAAATACATTCCTGCAGTTTACAATTCAGTCCGCTTTTGCTACGACGCAGATTTGCAATTTAGAACAGAGCTTACTAAGCTCACCCCCACCAACCAAGTAAGTCTAACTTTATATTACACGAAACAATACTTTAATTACCTATTATACAATTTGTTAGGCAATATTTCTCCTACTGTTTATACTTGATTAATTCAAAGATTTTCTCTATAACTTAAACTCCCAGTTGAACTCGTGACCCTTTAGTAGTGACGCACTCAGTAATAAATTATCTAGTAGATCAAAGTTTACAATTTTGCAATTCAAACATTCGAACAATAACCCAATTCAGTTTTATAATTCAACTTGGGATAAAAGTTTATTGCTACCGAATCTACCTACGAGTTCTACAAGTGTTCAGTCACTTAAATCTTATAGCTACCGAAGTAAATAGAAACTATTTCGCTTGTTGACATATATATACCGGCTAAAACGAATAGTTAGTACTTCCATTGCAGGTTAGTAATCAGTTATTTTTGCTTTGGTGATAAAACTTTTGACTAATAATAATTGTCCTGGCTTCTGCTAATAATTGGAATGCTAAATCATGTATAATATAATAGTTCAAAAGTTGGAGTGAGCTTCAAAATACAGTTAAAGCCAGATAGAATCCCTAGATTTTCTCCATTTAGAATTAATGTTTCCTTTTATTCGTAGTAATAAAATAAGGGTCAATATGCTTTTGCTCTCAAGCTCTACTTAAAAAGTAAAATAAAGTACACTACACGTTACAACATCCGCTCTTATTCAATTTCATATTTTATGGTGTACTTTTTCCTGCTATCTAACTACATGCACTAGGATTGTTGTGAGCAATGTACATAGTATCTGTTGTATCTAAGCAAGTTTAGTGCTAATATGGTAGCTTAATAAACACGTACATGAAGCGAGTAGTACTAAAACTGGGCAAAAACTGCACTACAAATATTGTAGATAGTAATTTTCATATATGTATGCACATGTACTTTGCCAAATGCATAGTTTGCTATGCACATGCTAGGGCAGGAAATTAAATCAAGAGAAAAATCTCATGAAAATACTAGAAGGTGGTTAACAGCAGACTTGTCTAAAGAAACTATATCCTATCGTGCATTAGAAAATATATGAAAAGTTAATTCAATAGAGTGTGAACGATGGGGAAGGTGATATTGTGCTCGCTGGCTGCTTGATTGTGACTTGGCTATATTTGCTGTCTCATGCACGCCACAAGTCATAACAGGTAAAAACTGTGCTCACTCAAAAGAATATATTAACTTATTGTTAGGTACTAAATTACCTAGCTATTACCTACCTTTAAAATTCTTCTACATAATGTAAAGGAAGTTGCAATTTTAGTTCACAACCAACAGTACTCTTAGCCATTAGTTCACGCTACGTACGTGTACAGTCCAGAGGTGGATTGTCGACTGTCTTATCATTTAATGGCGTAGATAACTTCATCACTGTTAAGAACTATTAGATTAGATTTTGTCTCCGTTGGCGTCTTAAACTAGTCTCACCACCCTAGTAGCACTTGCTCTCCCGTTTCAAACGAATTTGGTAGGTATATTATATACTAAAGACAACTTGACTACCAAGTTGTAGTTGACGCTAGTTAAAGCTGATTTAAAAATCTTATAGGTATATACTACACAAAACATAATACATCTTAGCCCTATGTACAGCACACACACGTATAACAATTGTAGATTTATTTAAGATTTGAGTTTTTACACTCTGTTACATTGCATTACGTGAAGTTGCACGATTAAACTATATGGCTGCTCGAATGTGAAACTTTGCTTTGACTCAGTGTAAATTCACATGTGTCATGGAGTCACTCGTACTTAGGTGCTTTGAACTGCACTGAACTGTATCAGTTTTGTGTTGTGATTTACTCTCTATAGCTACTGGTGAACTTCTTTGCAATTTTGTCGCTAAACGATATTACATCCAAACACAGTTTGGTCTCAAGCATGCAAATACCATGAAATAGTAAGCTTAATTCTCTGAAATTTAACAATCTCCACCAACTCATCTGTATACAAATGTACTCAAAGTATTAAAAATGGATTTTGATTTTTCAAAGGTGGAAGCAAGAACATACTTGGAGGAATTATGCACTAACCTGTGTCACTGTTAATATTTACCAAAATAATCCCTTAACAGAAAAGGATATCGGAGAAAATACTTGATTGCAGTTAGTCTGTGTGATTAAAAATGGGCGAGGACAAAGAAGTGTTAATATCCGACTCGGGTCAAGATGATTCGGAAATGGATTTGAACGAGTATCCTTCTGGTTCAAGTCCTGAAGTCTGTGATAATCTGAGAAATCTAAAAATCTCGCATCTACCTGTACCAGTCCACAGTGTAATAACTCCGGGGTGTAATGTAAACAATAATCAAAGTTTGGGGAGACAGCCAATAACAAAGCTGATACCCGCAACAACGAATTTAAGAAATACTCTTCAAAGACGACTTCCTACAGCAGCCTCAGCTACAAAATTATATGCTGAAATATGGCGGTTTCATTGGCGTGCATTTGTGTCGAGCTTTTTAACTGTGATCTCTTCGGCAGGATGTCTTATCCTGTTTCCAATGCACTTGGAGTCTACATCTAGGAACCGGACAAGTGATGGCTACTCGGCATGCCTCTCTGTAACTTCAATAACCACATTGTTTTTCCTTTTGAGCTCATTGGCTCTGAAACTATTTTATCGATCTTCGGAAAGAATTTTTGCTCCGATGATTTCTTGGAAGAGCATAATCAAAATTGGCTTTTCTGTTGGTCTCAGCGTTCTCACTTTGTTCTACTCTTGGGAGGATCACAAAGTTATGTGCAACTTTCAAGATCCTCTTTTAGGTCTCGTCGTGATATTTGCCATCATCACACATGCCGTCAGTAAATGGAAAAGTCAGTTCAACTTTGATCCTTCTTTCTTCATAACACTTCCCTAACTATATAAGATGATTTATACACACACCAAAGATGTCTATGTATTCAGTAGATATCTCAATCATTATGGCTTCGTTAATCCTTTCTACTACTTACAGCTTTTAATTTATAATCAAATTTCTGTTCTAACTCTAGGCATTGGCTTTAAGAGGACCTTTGCTTTAACGACAATTGCCGCAGGGTAAGTTTCTTTATATAACAACCAAACTTTTCCCTCCGATTTTATATATCACAATCAAAGTGGATTCCGGATCAACATTTTGCATTTTTACTTCGCAGAGTGTTTGTGAGCGTCGACTATCCGCTAGTAGACCACCATCGCTGCAGAGGTCATTACTACCCACATCAACTTCACGATCCATGGACATGGAAAGTTCATCTTGTGTGGACTTTGGCATTTGTCGTTTCTATTTGGCTATGGACAGTTGCTGTGTTTTGTATAGAATCGAGTATACCTATCCCAAAGGTAGGTATATTTAATGTTACTCAAATTATGCACAATAATTTTCCTCTACAAGATGAATTGCAATTTGATTTATGACATTTCTCATGATTTATTGGTTACCATTTTTGATGGAATTAGCGATACCCAAACTCTTGTTTTGCACGTAGAAACTGTAATTATACTTTGAAAGGATAAATATGGTTTGCTCAAATTATCCAAGAAATATTTGTGTGTATTTATTGCTATTATAGCTTGAGGTAGTGACCAAGTAAAGCACAAAGCACCACAAAAACGTTTTAAAAAAGTAAAATTTACATGAGAAAGATTAAAAATTGGGAAATCAACGTTTTAAATACGACTGCATAAATATTAGATGATTGTGGTTGTTAAATGGCTGTGGTTAGTGTTATAAGAATTGCTTTTCTATGTACTTAATGATTGCGAAAGAAATTGAAACGATCCAACTAGTTACAATATTGAGTCAGTCACTTATAAGTGCGAACTTGATCTATTTAATATTGGCATCATTAACATTTTCATCTTATAATGAGTTTAATGAATCATTTGCAGATTTTACTATTCAGCTTACTAAAAATGTCTGTACTTGGTATAAAGCAATGATAGGTACCTATATTTTAAGTATCACCGTACAGTATTATACACATAGGTACCTATACTACGTATAGACATAAAAATAAAATAACAGAGATAGCGAGACTTTAAAAATGGCCAAGAAAAGATAGCTTGACAATGAGGTCATAGTTGGATTCCCATCAGTGCGTTGGCTAGCATTAAGAAAATGTGTATAGTTATCTTGACACTACAAGCAATGTCTTTACGTGAAGGTAACGTTCAATTGCCAACTATTTGGTTAGTACTTCTTTATTTACCTCTCAATTTCCCATTCAATGAGCCAGATCGCTTAGGCATTGCAACATTTATGCACATAACAATATTTAGGTTACTTGTTCCAAAACAGAGAGAGTAGAATAATTTGGGTGTACAAGAATATGCAAACAAATCAAATGCCTTATATGAGAGTATTTATATGACTGCAATTTCCCATTGTGTTTGTAGGCAATAAAACTAAAGCTAGACATATTTTATATAAAGCCTAGTAGTCAGAGAGTTTGATGAATAAGAATTTTCTGTGATTTGATATTATTTCATTAGTTTTCTGACACATTTGCTTGATTTCTATTTCATTATTATTTCACTTTCTTTATTGTTGATGCGACAGAGTGAATACCAAGGTAAATGAAGTCTCAATGGTTATGTGACACGGAAAACAAAAGGATGTTTAACTTACTAAAAAAATCCGACAACAGAAGCCTCTTTTAAAAATTGCTGGAGTATATATCGTACAGACCTACAGTACAGACTGAAAATTCAATTAAGCTTTACTATGAATTATCATGAAAATGTAATGTATTGTCCTTCAAACTTCTAAACTACTGCTACTATTACCAAGCTATAAGAAAATTCCTATAATACTATACTTTGGATAAAGATTGCATTAAGTACCTATTTTGGCTATATTGAATATCTTTTTACTTCCAATTTTTGTAGTTTCGTGTGTATAATTTAACTCAATCTAGAGATTGAAACATAGCATGTAGGCACGATATGTAACTTAGCAGTAAATGCTACATAAGTTTGTTTTTATGTTACAGATAAAGCACAAAAGACTCCACGAAGGAGAATACAATGCTGTAAAAATGACTGTAATTCGAATAAAGTCCACTCTCCATGATTCCACAAATGCAGAAGATCCGAATTCAGAACCAGATCTATACTCATCAAATTCCAAACCAAAAAACTACAGACACAATCCGTATTCTACTGTTCCCTTTACAACTGTTAACAACGCAATTTTATGGTTCTCCATATCTACATGGTGTTTTATTGCGTCGCTGTTTTGGACTGAATTTATCCCAGGATTCGGAAAGGTGACTAATCAATACACAAATCTTGACGATTAAATACTTTAGAGGCTAGTTACAATAATACAATAGCGTTGTTGAGTTGTTGATGGATATGTGTGGTAGCCAAGTTGTGGACATGCCAAATTCCGGACATCTAGCCTAATGACCCCGAATTAGTAGCCAAAGCTGACATTATTTCCGCCTTTCTATGATGCATTGAATAATTTCAATATTTTATGCCAAGAAAACAGTCCATA
>JABASH010004069.1:0-14894 GCA_019776445.1 Tomocerus maximus | reverse complement strand
ACAAACTAGAGCAAATTGAAAGCGATGGAAACTTTCACTGTAATGTGATGAAACTGAAAGAAAGTTTGCATTTGTGTGGCTTACAGTGGATTAGCTAGCTTCGCATGGCTTTGCGCTTTATTGTGTTGCTGGTGAAGTCTTACTCCGTACTAATTAGTTTTGTGCAATTTAATCTAAACAGGGATCCTCGGAACAAGCAGCAAATTCGAATCAGTCCTGCCGGGGTGATGGATCGTTGGTTTGTCTTCACTATCAAACAGAGTCCCGAGGTGAAGTCGGGAACCATTGGATTGAGTCTTACTCAGAGAAAATTTGCAACAGCTTCCATCGGACAGGATATGGATGTTTACCCATATGATTTCGATAAAGGAACGGCCTGTTGTTCGTCACTGTTGCTGGAAGTGGATTTCCTTCAGAAAAAGCAGTAAGTTTTCTCTCCTCTATTCAAAAACACAAACAATAGCGTATATTGTAGGTTGTACTTTCGTGTAACTACTTTTTTAGTGTAATTACTTCTATAGATGTGGGAACTATAAATAAAGAGCAGGTTAGCTAATAGCAGTGAGTATTATATAACAAAATAGCAAGTACAATACATGTACGAAGTAGAAGCCATAAATCAGCTTGTTAGTAGGAGTTGGTAGATGTAAGGTAAGTGTTGGGAAAGAAATAAGTTAAAGCTGGATGTCGGACCTAGGTATTTTGTGTTCGTCCGCTTGACTTAGACAAAGACTAACGATTTTAGAGTTTGTTTTTCTTATTTTCCGAGGCTGAAAATGAGCAAAGCATAGGAGAAAGTGGCAATAAATGCTTTCATTAACTTGACTCTGACTTTGTGTCCTGTTATCTGGTTCTGACGTTTGACCATTTTATTGAAGTCAATAAACGAGAAGCTGGTGGATGAGTCAACACTTTCTCCCACTCGGTACTATTATTCTTTTAGTACTGTTTGCTTTACTTGGAAATGCGTCTTCTTGTGCACCCATTGCAGGCTCAACCAGCTCTACATATAACTTGATTTCCTTTCAGGGTATCAGGGTAGTATCGTTTTATTTAGTTAGGTTCTACTAACTTGAGTAGATTCCATCTGTTAGAACAAAATCAAACAGTCATGTACTATAGTAGACGCTAACCTAAATTCAACAGTAGATAAACTATTGCAACTCAATGTAGCTCTGTAAATGTATATCAGATGAAAGCAAGTCAAAATCAAAGTAAACAAATCTTTATTTTTGTTAGACTACTGAAGCTTGAGCTGAGTATGGTCTACAATCGATTGTGGTAATAGCGGTGTGGTAAAATTTATTGATTTAACTCAACTCGGAGTATATCCCTTGGCCGTTATCAGCACAGATACAGAGCGTAGCGATATAATTACTGCAGTTTAATTGCATTAGACATTAATACTACTAGCTATAAGGATAAAAAATAGATAGTGATGAAAATGATGAGTATGTAAGGTACTTTATTGATTGAAGTCGTCTTAATTGTTATACTAGTCTTATCATCGGGCTTTACTTTTCATTTGCTTTGATTTGCAAGTGCGAAATGATTTAGTGACTCAATGTGTTTGGAAAGCAGCCAAGAAATAAAACTCATGATAGGTAGGATGTATTTAGGGTCTTCAATTCTATTCTTCCACCTTTAAGTAATTTCACCTTTCTCTCCGTTTTGAAGTGTTAGTGTAAAACCTTTCATGTCTTTGTCTTTGTGGATAGAAGGCAGGAAAGTCTAGTTTAAAGGTATTTCCAATGTTGTCTGCTCTAAGTTATATAATCTTTTATCTGCTATTCGTTACCACACGATACGATAACTCGGCATCGCCATTGATTTTCCGTTTTGAAACTGTAACGCAGGTGGTGATCAGAGAGGAGTATCAAGGATATCATTATTTTAGCTCTTCATTTCTCGGTACGACGGATTTCTTGTCCAGTGTATAGCCTAAAGTAAACTAATACGTATTGCAAAAATGGGTTACATTAGGTAACCCCCTGAGTACGAAAAGGATTCCGAGAATCTGATTCTCATGTTAGTTTTCTTAACATTTTCTGCTCGAAAGGCTCTTCTGACAAATGTTGTCTTTTAAACCAACAGTCATTTTTATTATCATTATGGAGGCAGTGAAAGGCTTTATCTTCATTATACATTTGATACTTTATGCCATAGTAGCTTTTATTTACCTCGAAACGACAATCCAATTAACCTTCAACAATGTTTTACGAGGAACTATTTCATTTTAATTTAAGGAGAAGTTGCGAATCCGATGGGCATTGTGAGAGTACCTACTCTCAATTCACTCAATATGCATTAGTATAATTCTCCTACAGGCCATAGTTTTTCATCAGATACTGCAACCAAACATTTCTCGGAAATCGAATTTTATATTACGGACTGAGACCGAAAATTCAAATTTTGATTGCAAAATTGTCGATGAAAAATTGTGACATGTAGCAGGATAAATGCATTGATTGGGCAGATTGAGCACTCTCAAATGCCCAGCAGAACCCCTCCTCCTTAAGTTTCGTTTGGATCGAATAATGAAAGGTAGACTCAGACGGGCATTATCCGGAATCCAACCTTTTCTGCGTTATTTGAGCATACATATTGTTTTTGTGACTAGTGCCTGTCTTTATCTAAGAGTAAAACCAACTGTCTTTTGATAATACTATTTATTTATAGACAACTACTTTCTTAACGAGCTATTAAAGTTTCTAGTAATTTTTTATGTTTAAACTCTAGGTACACTAAGTACTGACAGGCTTGCAGTAAGAAACGAAATATCAATAATACTTATCAAAATAATTCTACTAGATTGAGTCAAAAGCGTCAAAAGTTAGAAAATTGTGCTAATGCATTCCAATTCAGAACTAAAAATTGAAAAAAGTTCGACAGTTAGTTGGGCAATAGACAAAATGAAGTCAAAATAAAAGAAACAATAAATGTTGATGGAATCTTGAATCGTTTATACATATCTATATTTATATAGAATTCTAGCTGCGTATATCATAGGAAAATGGAATAGGGCAACAAGGTACTTGTGGTTTGCTTGCTTACTGTATGTTCTGCCACGAAAGCGTAGACGAATAAAAATAAATACGTTTTTGTTTGGTTTTAGCATCAAATGCAAAGAAACCAGAAAGCTACTGACTGCTGAAGTAAAAGTTTTTTTAGACCAACTTCTCTGTATACACCTATGTGGTATATACATATCTGCCGACCTACAGTGCGAATGAACGATAAGTAAAAACTGAAAGTTAAGAAAAAGAAAACGAATGTTATGTTAGAAACAGTGTACAATCAATGTTAACAAGAAAATAAAGTTGAAGGTAAACTCAACAATGTTATCCCTTGAACTACTTGAATTGGTATTTTGTATTTTTCCTTGAGGAATGACTTGCTTGGGACGTGTTTTGTGAAGTAGAGATAGTTTGTTGTTGGTATGGGACATCAAAATACTTCGTTCGTAAGGATTTAATATGAAGTATTTCTAATGTTTGTAAAAGATTTAGGTCCTGTCAGCAAAAAGTTTGTTGCTAGATAGAAGACTGCGGAGAAAGCAAATACTAACAATAACAATAAAAGTATGAAAGTAGTCTAGTCAGTCTCTCAAATAGTTTGTATATACATAAGTAGCTTTACAGCTTTACCTTCAGCCATATACTCCAATTCTGTATGAATTAGGTAAACAAACCCTTATTATTAGTATATAGATTAAACTTATAATCTTATTGTTCGTATTATTATTTGTAATTATACAAATATAATCCAAAAGACCCAAACCATTCTTTGCTGATTGTATTAAGGATATAAGACTTGTACTCTCTCTTCCTAACTATTCTTCCTTTTTAGTGAAAGACAGGATTAATTTGTAAATCTCTAAGTTTGCTCTTACTAATAATAGAATAGTAGATAATAATTGGATTGCAATTTATTGATTTTTCGTGTAGTAAGTAATACGATGGTAGGTATACTATGTACTGGTAATTGCATTTTGTATTATTAAATTCAACTCAAACCGTCTGTTAGGATATAAGACTTTTCAGTATTACATAGACCTGATTGGTATAATATTTTTATGTATAGTTTGGTTTGGTGGTAGATACTTTTGATCTGAGACAGTGAAGTTGACAAATTGAGATTTGAGATGACCTTAATTTGTATTGTTTTTGTTTTTGCAGGTCGACTAATGAGCCGTATGACACAGATCTGATGGCTAAAGAATTCGTGTCACAGTTTGCTGGACAAGCTTTCCATGCTGGAATGCTTCTAGCATTCAGTTTTCATGATAAAAAGTTACTTTCTTTAACAGTGAAGGAACTGGAAGGTGAGTCCACTTTATTCTGAATTACCTTGCTATGTGTCATTGTGATTATAATGCTAGGAATAATAATAATTAGGTTATGGTTACATTTATCTCTATTTAGTGACTAATGCAATAGTACTTACCTTTATCTGTGTAATTTATTTAACTATGCAATTGCGGTTTGTGAAAAGTAAGCATTAAGCCAAGCATAGAAAAAATATGCATAATGGGGACATTGGTGTCTCTATTTATGTATTATGAGAGCTAGGCTCGGAATTTTGATGATACCATCTTACCACCGCACACCACTGTAGGTGGGGCATTGAAAATACATACATGCAATAGGACATGACATTTGAACATTTATAATTTACGTTTTTTCCTATGGAAAGAGCTGTGCAGTCACAAAGCAAAGATAACGGGTAAAATGAAGCTATTGAAACAAGTCACATCGGATAAAACGTGCATTCACATTCACATATTCACATGTAGTGTGAAGTGAAATGAAATTATACGATTTCGTAAGGGAAAGAGTAGTGAACGATTTTTAGCCTTCTTTTCACGTTAAGTAAGACTGTCGTGTACGTAAAATATTGCTTGTTGAATATTTTATGAATTTGAAAAGGCTAGTAATATCGATGAAAGGATGGGCAGATTCAATTTCTACTTAAGATACGTATAGAAATATGTATAAGTACCAATACCTATAAGTGAAACAGTGAAAGCAACGCTACCCAATATTTATGAGTACCTACGAGGAATAGGAACATGTGTGGAGTGGAATGTGAGATTCTTTCTTACACATTTGGACGTCTTGGTGTGCACGTTGTAAATGTCGCTTGTTGAAAATTAAATTGAAACGTGCGTTCTGCGTCAGTAGGAACGGGTACTATACTATTCTAGGCATTTGTGATTTTCAAACTGACTAGTAGGAAAAGTCTATTCTTGTCTATTGGTATTACTATAGTATTACTTGTACTAGTCATGCTAAGTAGTTGTCCAATGTTCAATGTAGGTATATACATGTTTAAAGGGCGTAGTTAAAGAATAGAATATGTCGTGTCTAGGCAAGCAATTTCAACTACCTCGCTCGATTAACCTGAACGTGAAGAGAAAGATCTGTAAATATTTCATTGGATGATTTGAATATTTGAAAATGTCGTTTTGTTAGTTGGAATTGGCAATACGTGTCCAATGAGTCCCATAAACCAATGTAGGTGAATATAGACATTTAGTGTCCAACTAACCTGCCCTGTTTACCCAGCTACTTTTTAATAGCTGGTAGTTATTTCTTCGTTAGTAGATGCCAATAGTAAAAGAGTCGTTATAATGTAAACATGTCTGGCATGGAGAGATAATATATTATTTGTGGTAATAATATTTGCATGATCGAGGTAAAAGGATTTTTAATAGTTACTAGCTACATATATATTACATGCAATTTAATCAGTCAGTCAGTTCGGCAGTTGAAAAATACGTACAACTAGACTGCCTGTGCAATCAGCGTGGTATATGCCAAAAAGCTACATATGAAAATACATTTTACCTAGTGCTTTCTTTTTCCTAACGCAACTAAATATAAACTTTTCCCGACTTTCACCGCGCCAAAAATTAGTTCTCATTGATTAAAATTATGATGAAATTACTGGTAAAAGGATTGTGAAAGTTTTGGATTTAGCATTCTAATAGGAAAAGAGAAAGTACCATGTTACGTGACTCACATCTTGCACTGTCATAAACAGATTCACTATGCTGCATATAAAGATACATACTTCATCTAAGTGGTTTGTTAAATATATTAATTGTTTTTTTGGGGATGTAGGGAAAAGTTTGAAAGTTTGTATACTGGTTATAAAACGTACCGTTGTGTTTGTTTTAAAGCAAACTGGTAATACGTATGTTATTTGTAAAACACCGAGTTTCAATTTCAAAACTACATTAGGAAACAAGTAATACAAACTCTACACTCATAATTTAATTTATTATCTAACTTCATTCAATTAAATAATTTTAAATGTAAATAGTAAGGAATATTCTTAACATCAAATTATTTGCCAAACAGTTTATAATTTATGGTCATGTGTCAATCTCATTTCTGTACAATACAATCACAGCACATAGATAGGTTACTTTGATTTGATGTCATTTCGAATTGCTAAGAACTTTTGCAATCACATATACCTTTAAGGCATTTTTCCTTACACAGATACCTAAAATATCCTCTGCCCTTTTCAATGTATAAATTGCCTGCAACATAGCGTAAGCGTATGAAAACTGGAGAAAGGAGCCAATAACATTTCATTGGAGGAAAGACTGCATACAACCATTCATTTTTGAAGATGTGAAAGTAAAAGCACTGAAAGCATTTTATACTTGTTCACGAACGACTGAACGACTCGTTAGAATTTTCACAATCAGTGAAGCGCAGCATTGTAGTTGGATGGAATATCCTGGTGGTATGTACTACTTTACCGCCCTGGTACTCATACTATGGCATTTAAGAATCGTACCGAATCTAGGTAGGTTTTTGGTTGTAGTGATATTATTATACGTTCTATCATTCTATCTGCGTTTATGCACCCAAAGTATCTAATGGCCATTATGTAGGATATAATATAATGGGGTTTCGGGGCATTGTGCTTCAGGTATTCACAACCTACTTGCACGTGTAATATTTAATGGTCTTATACATTACCAATACCAACAAACAACGCATAACATCGCTATATCAATGTAGAAGTATAGTAATTCTTGGTTATTTTACAACAGTGCTATTAATATTTATAATGGAGTCGTTAACTAGATATAGTCGTACGGTCGTACGTAGCTAAGCCCGGTATCGGTGTTTAATGATATAGGCTCCCTCATCTGTAAAATAAATGATGTTATAGGTGTCACTCAAACATGTAATATAGGTATACTTCAGTTGTCACTTACTTTACTACTATTGTCAATTCAATTTAGGCCAATAAATACTCAATTCAAAATATGCTATGCAAATGTCATCTTGAACCAATACACATCACATATTATAGCAGTCAGAGTCAGCAGTCGGACAGTGGTACTGGTTATAGTAAATGAAATCATTAATATTAGAAAAAAAATTATATTTCTGTAATTCACAGACGTTTTGAAAATTGCCTTATCTCGTTTGTCCCACACAGGCCCCAACCAAATTGCTATTCCCCCTGGCCCCTCCGACCATTCTATTAGAAATTGAGTACTTACGTGAAATACAAATTTTAAAAAATGTTCTTGCCATACTTTGACTAGACATGTCGAGCAAAATCGGAAATACTATGAACCTGTAACAGCGGAACATAGTCACCTCACCTAGTTAGTTAGGTGAGTAGATATTGGTTTGGTATTTAGGTATAAGTCTGTCTGGTATGATACCTTTAATCCTTTTGCTTACATTTATGTC
Organism: Tomocerus maximus; assembly: GCA_019776445.1. Classification (NCBI taxonomy): domain Eukaryota; kingdom Metazoa; phylum Arthropoda; class Collembola; order Entomobryomorpha; family Tomoceridae; genus Tomocerus; species Tomocerus maximus. The sequence continues at coordinate 7,167 of JABASH010004069.1, read as the reverse complement.
GCTATATATAATGCGAGGAAATGGAAAGGAATGAAGAAAGGAATGGAACGTATGTTATTGCAAATTTAGCTTAGTTTTGTTGGTTTGGTTTCTAGGATGGTGATATGTGCAAAGATTTTTTTCGTGTAAGTAGTTTAAAAGAATGGGGACTGTGTGCAATAAAAATATGTGTATAGGTTTCATTCGTACATAGAGCAAACGTATTTTATTTCCCATTAGGCTACTGAAGCAATTGCGCTAGTTGTACGGTGGTAAATTTGGTGAGCGTATGTATGTATGCTTTCTTGCATTTCTATTGGCTGGCTGGATGAAATGCTCTCATCCGTTTTGAGTTCACCAACCTAAATATAAAATTCAAAACCGGGACTAGAAATGGGAAGTTGTTTTATTGAATGTAGCCATACTTTGTTGTGAGTACATTGGTATTTTTTCTTACATCTGCATCCGTACTAGTGCTATTGCTTAAAATGAAAAATTTAAAGTTATTTTGTATTTCCGAGCATTCTATCTGGAATGGTTTGTGCCGGTGCAATAATAGGACATATTATATTCTATGAAACTGGGAGGAAGAATAGATGATGAAGCGAATTGGAGTTACTGCTTTACATTAAACATTTGCATTATTACATAGACTCCCCCATGTTTTCTTTCTACTGCTTTTCTGTTGCTAATTTTTGGCATGGATATGACTATGACATGCTTCGGTGGTTAGCTAGCATTACAGGACATTTTAAAAGCAAATCATGAACTCCTCTGAAACAAAGTTATAAAAGTGAGCACTTTATAGTTTGAATTTTTACGTTTGGTTAAGGTTAAGACAAAGAAGTTTTGCTAGCGACAGGATTTATTTATGAAGGTTGGGTTGTCTGATGCTCTACATCCGTTCAAAAATGCTAGAAAACATGATTTTTTCTTTTGTGAAAGTAAGATAGATGAAGAAAGAATGTTCCTCAGTTTCGTATTACTTGATGAGTAGAGAAATAGAGTCCTTAATTGACACTTATACTATAGTTAATAGTAGTGCGACAGTGGGACTTGTAATAAACATAATATAGCTATACGGGATTCGGAAATTATCTATAGCCAGTTGTTGAAAGTGTTGGATTGCAAAAGTTTGTCATGTTCTAGTAATCGGAAACGGGAATTATGTCTATCCCTCAAGTCAGAAAAGTCAGTAATCCTTCGTGAAGACAACTTGACGGCGAAATTAAATGTACGCTATCAATTACCCTTCATGCATATTCAAAGGTTTAAGGAGGTTTAGATCAAAGCGTCAACTCATTACGTTTACATCTCCTCAATCTTCATCTTGTGATGGTAATTAATTTTCGGACTGATAGCGATGGGCCACAGAGCAGGCCGGTTTTCACATAATATCTCCAGGAGCATAGTAAGTAGTTTACTTTTACTTTGAACAGGAAACTGGCAATACGTGTATTTTAAGCGAACGCTGCAATGCAGCATCTAAAACAAAATGCTAAGCATGCAATGTCTGCTCCAGGGCTCAGCGACTTTTAGGATGTTAGCGCAACCCAGGCTAGAATCTGGGCGAAGGTCTAACCCCAGTATGCCGAACTCTAGCAATAGTACACAAAAAGGATACACCTTCGCCTAAAGTACCTAGACCCATCCTAGAAGTCGCTGAGCACTGGTCTGCTCTGCACAACAAAATGTAGTGGAGCAATGTGTAATCGGAGAGGAGATTTTTGCAAGAAATGAAAACGTAGACAAACTTTCAACATTTGACACCGTCTCTCCAGCTTTTATCGGACGTTATGGCTTGTTCGTTCCCTACTCTTTACTACTCACAGGAAATCGAATTCAATTTCTGTGGGTGCGGTTGTGGTATGTTAATGGGAGTATCCACTATCCACAACTCATAAATAAACCAAATGAATATGGAATTAGAACGGGAATTGGTACTGATTATTTTAGTTGAAGACTTTGCCATTAAGAGTGTTTTATTTAAATTAAAATGTAAAATGAAATTATTAGCTCAGAAGAATTTCTAAAAAGTAGATCAGTAAAATGAAGCATTTTTTGATGGTCTGTAATCCGCGAAATTGCTTAGTTGGTGGTGGTGGTTGGTGGTTCCAACTTGGGGAATCGGCAAGAAATATTTCTGTTGTGTAGTATACTCCATTGGAACATAAGTTACATTTATTTGCCATTATTGATACTCTCTGGTGCTATTTCTGGTCCGTTACAGACTGTGGTTTGACTTATGGTTATGGAGTATGGAGCGTATCCTAATTGCGTGTATGTATTTAATTTATGAATGTAGCAGTAATAAGTAGAACTATAGAGAATAGCAAGGCTAAATGTAATGTAAGGGGAGTTTGAGGTGATATCGGATTAATTTTAAGTACTGAAATGTAGATGAATGAGGTTCTATCTAATAATATTTATTGCAGTAACCCTGAATGCGTGTTAAATTGTATAATTGCAGTTGCTGACATGAATCCATTAAAAGTAGGCGGTGAAGTACGAATCTCAAAGGCAGAATTGGGTATGTTATTGCCCGATACAAAAATCGTTTTTGAAAAGGGGGAGCAGTCTGGAGTGAATCTAACGGGGAAGTCGAAAGGAAAGATGACCCGGCAATCTATCATCAATCCCACATGGGATTTCCAGAAAATGGGGATTGGTGGTTTGGACAAAGAATTCAATGCAATTTTCCGTCGTGCATTCGCATCTCGCGTTTTCCCTCCGGAGATTGTAGAACAACTAGGCTGCAAACACGTTAAAGGAATTTTGTTATATGGGCCACCCGGCACCGGGAAGACACTAATGGCTCGACAAATCGGGAAAATGCTTTGCTCTCGGGAGCCAAAGATCGTAAACGGACCAGAGATTTTGGATAAGTACGTTGGTCAATCAGAAGCAAACATTCGTCTTCTGTTTGCAGAGGCAGAAGAAGAAGAAAAGAGACTCGGGCCAAACTCTGGCCTGCACATAATAATTTTCGACGAAATCGATGCGATATGTAAGCAGAGAGGCAGTGTGGGTGGTGGCACAGGTGTGCATGACACAGTCGTCAATCAACTGCTCTCAAAAATCGACGGTGTGGAGCAATTAAATAATATTCTTGTTATTGGGATGACAAATCGACGTGACATGATTGACGAGGCTTTACTCCGACCGGGGCGTCTTGAGGTTCAAATGGAAATCAGTTTACCGAATGAAAACGGGCGTAAGGAAATTCTGAAGATCCACACTTGTCTCATGAAGCAATATGGTAAGTTGGCAGATGACGTTTCTATCGAAGAGCTGGCAGCTTTGAGTAAAAATTTCAGTGGTGCGGAGTTGGAAGGTTTGGTTCGAGCAGCTCAGTCAACCGCAATGAACAGACTCATCAAAGCAGCATCAAAAGTTGAAGTAGATTCGATGGCAATGGAGAAATTACGAATAACTCGCTCGGATTTCCTCAACGCTCTCGAGAATGATATCAAACCGGCCTTCGGAACGAGTCAAGAGATACTGCAAATGATGCTGACTCGAGGAGTAATCAATTGGGGCTCTCCTGTTTCCCATGTGTTAGAAGACGGAATGCTGCTCATTCAACAAGCCCGAAGTCCTGAAAGTTCAGGCCTAGTCAGTGTACTTCTGGAAGGAGCACCAAACTCTGGGAAGACAGCATTGGCAGCTCAATTGGCTAAGAACTCCGACTTCCCTTTTATCAAAGTGTGCAGTCCCGAAGATATGGTAGGGTTCTCTGAGTCTTCCAAATGCCTCCAGATACGCAAAGTATTCGATGATGCGTACAAATCATCGGTGAGTTGCATCTTGGTGGATAATATCGAGCGTTTGTTAGATTACGGTCCTATTGGACCACGCTATTCAAATCTGACTCTGCAAGCTCTTCTCGTGCTCTTGAAAAAACAACCGCCTAAAGGAAGGAAACTCCTCATTCTGTGTACGTCGTCGAGAAAACAAGTTCTCGAAGAGATGGAGATGATCTCGGCGTTTACAGCCGTGCTCCACGTGCCCAACCTAAGCAGACCTGAACATCTCTTAGCAGTTCTTGAGGAATCGGATGTCTTCACCAAACAAGAAGTGGCCAGTATTGCCCGCAATATTGATGGACGGAAGATCTTCATTGGCATCAAGAAACTATTAGCACTTATTGATTTGTTGAGACAGACAGAAGGAGATTATCGTGTGGCCAAGTTCTTATCCAAACTGGAGGAGGACGACGCCATCGAATTACGCGGTTAGGATTACTGTGGGCCCCCAACCCCCTCGCCTAGCACTCCACCGAGACAACGAACTGGCTTCACGAATTGGTCTTGTTGGATGAGGCTGGGCGGTGCGGTTTGCGGCTGCCTCCACGATTGCTGGCCGCTAGTAGGATTGTGCGTTGGCGGAGGGGTTGGAGGGCTCTTTGGCATGGCTGTCGGCGTTGCCGTTGGTCTTACTCTTGGAATTATCGTGGGTCTCATTGTTGGACTCACGTTTGGAATTATATTCGGATTTATAGCAGGAGAAGTAACTAACGGCAAAACTGACAGTAGTCAGCCGAAAAAGTCCAAGCAAGAGAAAGAGGATGAGGAATGGCTAGCTTGGATCATGGCTGCTCAGCAGTCCCAAGCGGCTCCCTAAAATAAAGAACAATAACTATATTTATTCAGTAATAAATATTAGCTCCCAACAAATCATATTAACCATTACAATGTTTGCGTGGAAAGTGAACAGATTATCTGTGTAATGTTTTTATGACATACTAATTACCAAACAACGCCTTGAAACTTAAAAGTATACTTATTAAGACTCATTCAAATGTTTATTATTATGAATAGGTTGATTGCGTTGTAACAATTGCAAATGTGCGGATTCCTCTCATTTTCCAGTGGAAACAATATTTTCTTGCGATATTTTTCAAACAGTAATAAGTTGTATGCACACTGTATGTCTTACTCTAAATTCCTGAATGACAACAGTCACATTCTGGAGGATTCACAAGTGAATAAAAAACAATATGCACCGGAGAAAGTCAATTCAATACCATTTGCCATTGAATTTATTCACTTGGGATGTAAAGTATTTAGGTGACCACTAATAACAAGTAGTCACTGGAATTAAGCGCGTTGATATTGAATTGTATGTTCCTGAATTCACAGAAAACAGGCAGGTTTACATTGTGATATTTTATAATTGTAATGAATATAAGGTCAGCAAAGACCACAAATCAGTATTCTATAATAATTTAAACTTGATTTTCCTTGCATTTGCATTGTTGTTGTTGTCTTGTGTGCGTAGTGTGATTCCAAGCAAATGAGTTATGCGTAAGTGTACCATACATACCAGAGGAATGCTGCATTTTAGGTAGGTAAGGTCAATCAAGTATTATAAAGTTAATTTTAATTTGATAATCCGCATCACAAGAAATCGAATCAACTCCAGGAGAGATTGTAATGTAAGTATGTCATGTCGGCGTTGACGTTGGCATGTTCCTGACAACTGGTGACATTCCTCATGTACTTTCCAGCTGGTATAAATGAGTATAAATCTGAATCAGAGTGTGCATGACTTCATGTGTAGCTCTGTCTCGTATTCTATGTCGTTCTAACATAGGTAATTAGATTAGCCTCCTTGTTGATTAAATTAGAAAAATGTAGTTGTGTGTCCTATTGTGTCTCGTCTTGTGTAAATGTAAATACGACTACTAGTTAAAAACTACCATTAAAATATCTGTACTATATATGTAAGGCTATACTTGATTCTACTCTCGGAGTACAGTTCAAGGGCACGTAACGAACGTGTGGGAAACCCTTTTGAAATTGTAAAGAAAACAGACTTACAACAGAAATAAATCATTAAACCACAATTCCAGCATTTCGCCGAGTTAAGTATTTGTAGTATTACAGAAAGGTACACCTCGACCAATTCACTCTCACGTCATGGAAAGTGTGCTTGTGCGTGAATTGACGTCAGGCTACCCGCTACCATATTAACACAACAGCCTTTTGATGCCATGCCAAACTTAATGGTAATAGTCATAGAGCTATAGAAATATGCGACCTTCTACATACGGAGATAGTCTTTTATGGTATAGATAATGAAGATAGGCAATCATCAGCTGTAATTAATAGGGCGTAGGTATTGTATATCAACAGAAGTATATGAATGTTATTATTCGGATATGATGCACGATTTGCCTCTATTTGAGTCTTATATTCCATGATAAATTATGCATTTTCTGTTGAAACTGCCGTGAAATTAACACCATAAAGAAATGGATAGAACCCGTCATTATGGGAATGAATATGTTACGCTCTAATGTGTGTAGAAGAGCATTTACTCGCTTTCTTCACCACATGTTACAATATATTATTATCTCAAAAGATTAGATTAGCAGTATTTGTGGATAACTAAGTGGAGATATGCTGGATAAAAGATCTGATTCTACTAGGGACTACTAGGATATACTATCAGAAATTACTGGTAATTTAATTAACCTGTCTGCTGCTCTGTCTAGGTCCTTAATAATTAAAATGTACATTGGTATAACATAAGTAGTCTTTTAATGGAAAGAGTCTGTACTTTAAATTATACGTACTTCCCATGAAAAATGGATTGTCTCTCTATGTTTATCGTGAAATACTAGAAGAGAAATAATCACAAAATCCATCGATACTAATTTGTCTTTACTAGGAAGGATCGCAATAGTTTATACAGTTCAGAGTATGCAGTTAGTTTTAATTAGTAGACAGTGCTCTATTTTAAATAGGTTAATCACACTCTTACGGATTTAAAAGGACGTAGATTACTATAAGTTGTTTTATGTGGTTCCCTATCGAGAAATCTAAATGTTTCAAACAGCCAGCAGTATCAGTATAGTAGACAAGAGAAACCAATATGGAGCTGCTTATGTACAGGGTATCAGAAATTGAACGTAATGTTCTTCGGAGTTTAATCTTGTTGAATATTTATGGTTTACGTCAGTGGGCTTATGAATGCGCATGAGGTTTTCCGGGAAAGCCTATATTGTAAGAGTTCATGAATTTTAATGTATAAGCCGTAACTGGAAATATGAATAAATTTTGTCCCAAATTGGTCGTCTGTCCTAAGTATAATGAAAATCTGGCGAAATCGATAAATATGTATGTAGATAATTTTGGTAATGATTTCAGGAGGGTTTCCATGCTGTGATCATGACCGATGTGA
>JABASH010004068.1:0-14895 GCA_019776445.1 Tomocerus maximus | reverse complement strand
ACTAATCCTACTTAAGTACATATAAGACTGACTGAAAATAGGGACTCTCCAAGCATAGCTATACAATTTTTATATTTATAAGGACTTATGTTATGACTTATGCTTAAATAGTTAGTATGAAGTTTGAACACGTCGGTAAAGTACGGGAACTTTAATCTCCACCCGCTCAGCTTGAATATTTTGACTTTTCCAGGAACTTGCCAACTGAGGGTTTCAGTCTGTCTCAAGTCGCCATGCCCATTTCCATCGAACCCATTATATTATCGCCAACAGCAGTTAAAACTTTATATTGGTAGATGCGTAGGTAGCTTAAATTTCAATGTGCCCGTTTTCGTCATCGTGGAAAATGACTGGTCTCAAGTTCCAAGACAATGTTACAGGTAGTAAATAATATAACTATGGCTTATACTAGTAAGTAGGTACTTCATAAAATCGCCTTGCTTCAAAAACCCAGTTCTTAATAAGAATTACTGCGTAGTATAATATAAACAGTTTCCCTAGAATTCGAAATCATAATCAGAGCACTTACGGCTAAGTTTACACTTGCCAATATTAATCTTTCAATAATTATTTATATCATTGATTATAACAATACATAGGTAAAGCTAATTGAATTCGTTTACGATACCATCAATTTCAAATCAACAATTCCTCGATTAAATTCTTATTTTATACTCCATTTCCAACAGCATTCAGATGTTGGGGTGAAATTAGTGGGTATAGTTTGTGATCATTTCCCCATCAATGGATACAGTAAAGTAATAGTTTGAAAACAAGTTTTGACAAAAATACGTGTGTACTTGATTACATTTTAGCTACTTGGACATTTTTTGGGGATATGCTTAGATTAAGCAGTTAGAAGCACATAGGTATTATATTTACGCACATGAAATGACATTAAAACATTATAGCCTTGAATAAAGTGTAGTAATAAATCCTTCAGTCATAATAAGGGCTTGCCATGCCCAAAGGATGGTAGGTACATTGTAGGTATGATAGTAGTAAGCAAAATAGAAACTTTTTGAACATTTTTCATGGAACGGTCCAACCCTTTAGACAATTAACCCAAAACATTGGTACCTTAGATAAATCTTTCACTAATTGGAGTCTGAAAGATGTATATGCAGAGAATTTTGAGAAAGTAGTAATGATAGTGGGAAGTAGTTTGCCTGTAGCGAATGTATATAAGTGCTATATCTGTCAGTTTGAACAGCCTGGACTCTTGCCGAACAATGAGGGTGTCAAAATCTGCACAAGGAACGAACTTCCCATTCAAACATCCTTTTCCCTTGGTAAACAAGAGAAGTGGAGTGTGGATGGTGGAAACCGAAGTAAATAGTGAAGGAAGGTAAACCACAGATGGACGAATAGCTAATACCGTAGTTTGTACTGTTTTGTGTGAATTGGTGGAGGAGGCTATAATAAAGTTGCTAGTTAACACTAACACAGAGAGTAGAGACATCCACCCAAAAATAAATATACCTAACTAAATGCATCCCAACTACACGGCAGAGTCAAGAAATGTGGACGACGACGACTGTACAGGGTTGACTTAACTTGACTTAAGCTGTGTGAGGGTGACGTGTACGTTACGGATTACAAACCACGGTTCGGTGCAAATTAAACAGCTGAGACTCATAAATAGTGGAGCAACGGATGGTTTCGTCGTCAATGTAAATGTGGCTCAGTCTCACCACACCAATAATCTGCAAAAATACATCTCTGTGACTACTCTGCATACTCCAAGATGCTTTCTCCACATCCTAATCTAACGATGGAGAATGGAAACGTTATTTGGGTTCTTTGGCTTTCATAACAAAACGTAACTTCATGGGATAAGTAAAGCAACACATTATGCTCGAGGAAGACGAACCTCTGTGCAATAAAACCAACTCTTTGGAACAGCACAGTTTCTTTTTACGAGTGGACCATCCATTCAAGCTATATCTTTCTGGTACACATTGTTCATTCTATATAACTATAGTAGAGCAATATAAACCTCCAAATTCTGTATACATTGACACAAGTTGCATAGGCATATATAAATTAAGCCTCAAGCTATATAGTTACTTTGGTAGGAAATGTACAAATACTACAAACTCCATCGTTTATAAAACTACTTGCCGCCCGTAAATACAAGGGTACTTGTAGCAGGGTCGTATTATAAGGTATACTTTAATTTTTCTGCTTATACTATTAGATTTGTGTATTGCTTTCGAGTCAAGTGAAGTGAAGAGGAGGGATTCGTTTGGTTTGATCTCTGCTCTGCTTTATGTGACGTAGATGTACAACTCATTTAGAAACAGCTCTTGTATCAACGTGTAAACCTCCTGCTATGCCTATATCTCGCACATTTCTATTCATACACAGATTAGACTACATTCTCATCTTAAAAACAAATCCATTCACAAAAATTCTTTTAGGGTGTGGCGGTGGCTATGCAGGCCATAGCCAAACCAACTCCTTGGTCATGTGGCATGGATCTTAGCCTGATCTCTGCAATCAAAGCCCCATCAAATAGTAATCCAGCAACAATGAATTCTATACAGAACAGACATTACAATTATGAAACAAATACCTATATTCTTGTGGTACAACCTACAGTCATGCTTAGAACTAGAATTCTTTAACTATTGTTCCCTTCATCATGTCCCCATAAAAATTTGGGTAACAATAATTATTGAGCCTACTAAATCTAAACATTGGAATTGCATTAATTTTAATATTTGTTAATGATTACTGCAAGTAAAGAACCTACATATTATGTTACTGTACCTAATTACTGAATTTTTAAAAACTATTGTGGGCTTTTGTAGTATGGGAAAGTTAGTTGTAATCACATGGAAAGCATTTTGAATCTTTCACATCAGTGCAGGCAAATGATTACAAAAGTCCGGAGTTGAGTGAGACTCGAGTGAAAAACAAGGCTAGTGCAGGATTTCTTTGCAATTCCCGGAATCGTCTCCTAGACCAAGTCCTCTGTAGTTTCACACGATTGATATAATAATGTTGTTGCCACACTCAAAAACTGACTTGACTCCCTTTCGGTCCCACACTATGTGTGTTGTGTTTTGCTTGGCTGATTGTCATTACCACCTTCTGCTCGTTTCTGTTTCTGCTCGCTAACTTGACTCTACTCACGTCACGTAGTATGGGAAATGCATGCTCTTTTCTCTGTTGTGTTATATTTCTGTGTATAATGACCGTTCTTATCACCCTTGCTCCTTAAGTCAATGGGTTCTCACAATCTCAACGCACATTTATTTCCAGAGGAAACTGCTTATCGTTAATTCCATAATATCACATGGCAAACTCAAACATGACTAGGGCTTCACAATACAAAGTTACGCGTACTTACATCAGTATACTTTTGTTGGAAACTTGCTATCTCTATTTATTTGCCCTTGATTTCTAGAGCAGATCCTTTAGACTTATAATCCCCTATATATTGTGCATGTAAAGATATACAATTTCTCCCATATCAAACTGTTTAACATACAATAGGAAAGTCCCTAGATTGCACTGATATATACTAATAATAATAATATAATAAGCATAGGCTCATTTTAGTTAACAATTAGGCAGTGTTCAGTGTCTATTGTAGTATGTAAGCTTCCTTGCTACTTGTTGCATCATATAATTACATTTTTATTTCAGGGACTACATATAAAGATCTATATTTGTAAATGTATCATATTTAATTGCATGTAGCTCGTATCTCTGTATACTCATGTGAGTACAAATAGACACGCTATTTAATTTTAGTGCATGCAACTATTGAATCCAAATAAACACACCACCCTGTAAAGAAATCCTTAAGATTAGTTACATGAGAAGATTGTTCAATCTCTCGGCCTTCCACTTCATGGGGTCAACCTAAACCAAACCAAACCAACTCAACTCAACAAAACTTTCCCACGTTTCCTCCTTCCCACATCGAACCACACATACATAATACTTATAATAGTATAATCAGCAATTACAATTATATTATCTAGTTCTACCATACTAAATATTAGTCTTCATAAAAATATGTTTTTTAAGAGTTGTTCGTCTCTATGCACTAAATATGACACTGCAGTTAGATACTTCCTCTACTTAAACAGACGTTTGCAAAAGTTTCAGCCATCTATGCGAATACGGAAAAGGGCATGGCCATGGCCAACCGTTTACAGATTTGCTTATTCATTTCACTATCTGAATCTTACATTATTACATAGTGCGTATCTACAATAGATAATAATTATTCTTTTGTTTACTAAACACACTGCAGTTATAAAGAGATGCCAAAAGTAGATTACATGACCAAAATTAAATATTGTGAAACATGTTTGCGAAAATGTTTTCTAGAATTGAGATAAATACTCGGAAACTACAATATCCTTTCGCACCCAACTTGAATCTATGGCTGTACAACAAAATTGTTCTGAAATTGAGATATTTATCTGACCTGTGTTCCCAAAGAACCATCCATGATTTAATTTCTCGTAGGAAATGTTCCCTCTGCTAATGTCATGTATACATGCAGAATAGGAACCTATCTGCAATTCATATGCATGCCTAGAGAATATGAATTAAAATGTTAATGTGAGTGTGAAGCTGTTAATATTATCTCTTCTGTATACATTAGAGTCTAGCAAGTGTCTATATCTCTCTAGCATGTAGGTAGTTGAACTGGACAAGGCAAAAGGTTTGCAAACAATGACATTGCAGGACAGCTGCTGGCAGCCAAGGTTTTAGAAAGATGCTTTATAGACCAGTCGTGTGTGTATATATTCTAAACACTTGACTCATTATACAGATTATGACATGTAAATTGACAGAAAAGTTGCATGTTCCATTAGACTCCTGTGCTCCTATGAATTCGTTTGCATGAGAATACAGGGTAATATGCATTAATGTCGACCAAAAGTTGATAATACGGAGTACTGTTAATGATCTACGTTGTTAAACCTCTCTCGGTGAACGGAACATATCCATAAGTTGATTCCTTCAAACTATAGAGAAGATCGACAATTCTATCTGTTATACTTTTTTCTATTTAATTCGAATAACAATGAAATACTGTTCTAGTAATATCCTATATCTATGTAGTAATTCCTGTCGGGTCTGTCCAAGTCCAACCTTAACTGCAGACAGGTAGGAAGCAACAGGTACCTTATCTCTATCTACCTTGTACAGTTTTATGGCATTGGTATACTGTGCAATTCTAATCATACTATATTGTATGTACTATATAGTAGACATTTGACTTTTCATCTGTACAGATTGACATTGTGTTTTCCGGTTTCCACACCCAATCTCAAATATGCATACCTAAATAGTTGATAGCAGTAGGTAATAAAATCAAAGTCAAGAATAGTAGTAGTAGGTAGCAATAGCAATAACAAAATTGATATTTTAACTGTCTACTACCAGTTCGTAAATGTATTAAATTGACTCAGGATCATTACACAAGTACTATTATTCATATTACTATTACAACATTCATTGTCCAAATCAAAACCATTTAAAATGAGATCCTATGCGTACTATCATGCAAACATTCTAAATAGAAGATGTACCTATTTAATGTTTGTATGGTAATTGTACCTATTTATGTTGATAACTGTACTACAAACTAAATAAGTCCTATTTAATTACTGATACAAGCTGTGTGTAAAATACCTATTATAATATCTTTTACACAATTAGCGATTCAATAGCTATGCAGATGACAACATTTTATCTACCTAGAATGTTTAACGAAGTGGCTGTAAAAATGGATTTGTTCGACACTCAGTCATATAGGATAGTATGAATGATGAAGACTGCATAGTATTTAGGTAGGCATAAATGCACAATAAAAATCAACGATAATCATAAGATTGCAAAACAAATTGTAAGACGAAACAATTCCCGTTGTCCACAAACGTAAATAGAGGTGTAGAAGAGTCCCGGCTATGGCTAGAGAGATAAATTAGGTGGTTGAGATAGTATAGGGCTGATAGTCTATATAACTGAGTATAGATTATAGATAGTGACATTAACAACATAAAGTGACATTTCTTTGGAAGTTATCAGAGAGTTGTGTGTGTCTCACAACAGTTGTGTATGAACATACAGAGTAAGTTTGTTTGGGAACAATGCCATGCTCAGAGTGTCAAGTGAGACAAAGGATTTCACACTCTTGTTACGATTGCAATGAGTCAATCATCTAACAATAACAATGAGTCCGTATTATCTGTGCTCTATCTTGGCTAACAATAAATAAGCTAGCACAGCAGCTGATTATAGAGACTAGTCAACTCAATGTTGATTGTGAGAACTGAAATAAACTTATCTGTTTCACTGCAACTCTGCTTTTTTACTCTCGCACTCACATCCAATTAAATAATCTGTAAAGTCATCTACTCTAATAATACTACTTACTCCTATAGGAAGACAATTATTCTCTATTTATAGCATTCAATATATTGATACACTTTTATTAATGCCAATTTGTCAATGTCTACTGCGTAAAGGCACACAACTAACACGTGCTCTGCCCTACTACACATATAACAGTACAACTTACTTCCACAAAAATACAACGTTAATCTGCATTCGTTAAAACTGAGAATTGTCTTCAATCGAACTTGTACATTGGTGTTGAACGATAAATTGATTTTCACAAAATCAAAGCTAACCTAACAACTTTGGTTCAGCTACACATTATCACTACAAATAAGTTTATTACTACCAGCTAACAATTATCAAGTTACTATCTACAACTTTTAATTATATTTTATCTTAATTTAATCCATCGTAAGTTAATGGAATAGTATTTTTGTACTATTGTGCTACATTAAATATGTTACGATTCCCAATGTGAATGCTGTTAATAGGTTAAACTGATCTCGCTACTGATATAAGTAACATTACCCACTATGTCATTGTGTCAGCAGGGTACATTCTCTAGTGCAATTATACTTTTGCGACTATATGAGGGAGAAATCCAAAAAGTGGGGCAGTGTATTATATCAGGTCCATTGCATACTATTTAAAGTCCCAAGGTATCTATGTTAAAGTACATTTGTGTGTTTTTACCATTTGATTACCTTTAAGAGATGGGACTGTATGAGAGTGCATTATTTTGAGAAAATAAAGAGAAAATAGTTACCGCATGGAGTTGAGAGTGGAGTCTACAGAATTATCACGAGAATGGTTGACGGAGACGGACGGTGACTTGGAGCCAGTGGACGGAGGATTAAAGAAAGAGTCGGGTAGCTTTCTTAAACGAAAAGGCACTGGTTTCGGTCTTTGCGAAGCATTTGGCTGGAGGACAGAGTCAAAGAGAGCCTGGAGCTCAGAGTCTGAATCTCCTCGAATGTGAATTACTTGATTGCCTTTGGGTGTCTGTCCACCCTGGGGCTGTTGCCCGTTGCTGCCACCACCACTAGCCATTTTAATGTTGTATTAGGCTACTCAACAGGTATGTTCGATTAAGATTGGCAAACAGTTACGTTACAAACGATAATAGTATAGTCTATAGCTACTGATTGATATGCGTGGTATTACGAAAACTAAAGGTATATAATTGCGAGGAGGACGATTCGAAGATAAATTCTAAAAAATCACAACAAACTGAAAAGGACGAAAGATAGATGGATGGCTCGGATTCAGAATTGAATAGATCACAAAATGGTTGTTATTTCAGGCACTTGTTGCGTTGCATAGTCAAGAGTAGTAGATCTGTCTGTACTCTTGCTGGTAAGTTGTTGGATTAGCAGCCGTCGTTTGGCAGGTGATGAAGGTGAAAGATGAGCTTTCTCAAAACAACTTGTCGTCACTTGACTTCAATGGTGCCATCACACTCCTTCCCAGTCTCATATCTAGCTCTGTATTTCCTACACACTTGGCTTATTCCGCTTTGGCTTACCCTTGTACTGTTTATATTGCTGTACTTTCATACATCATAGTATCGTCTACTGCCAATTCCCCATCTCCACTGAACACATAATATATCTGAGCACCAACCAACACAATCTTCTCCAATAAAACAAAAATCCTGGTACAATCTTCTGTATTTGTGTAAATGTAATTGCCTGTCCCAATTGAAGCCTTCAATTTATTTTAATGTATCCAGACAGAGTAGGGAAGTCAAATCTGCAACGAGAAAATAAACAATTTATTATTAAAGTCGATTCCAACTTCTTGCAACATTATCGACATTACAGGTTTAAATATGACTAGCAACTCCTCTGCTTACGATTAGTCTAAATCTACTGTCTTGTCTGCTGCATTAGACAACTTAACTTTAATTGAAGATGAGTCTTTACACACCACGTGCATACATAGACAGGCTTCTCTCAAAATTAATGGCCAGACCATCTTCAGCCATATCTATTATGCAGAGCATTGAATCTCTTTTATGCATAGTAAATAGACAACACAAGGTAAAACAGAGCAGACCGAGACACTCGATTCAATACTCCTTTTTCAAACCATATTCATTACATTTTAAATATCTTCCCAATGTTTAAATCCAGCTCAACAGGCAAGGTTGTCTTCAATCCCTTCCTTTTTATTCAAGCTAATTTTAAGCGACCTGTTTCGGAAACTTCACGCTCAACACAAACTACATGTGCTACAAATACCCCTCTTACAGCTATACGGCGCTCTTCAACACATCAAGACACTCTTTGCTAAAAGCGAAAAAACCTAAACTCTTCCTGTTAACAATTAAATGTTTAATTGGCTAACTCTCTTTGTGTGTTCCATTTCATGGAGTTACATTAATCAATCCTTGCGCACATAGTCAAACTCTGTTATTTAGTTTTCTCCCAATAGTTTACTTTACTAATGCAATAGTTACTAATACACACTAGTAATTTTTTATTTACGTTTTTACAACATTGACATACTAATTTGATACCTGATCCCACAGTGGCATTAATATAAAAATCTAAGTAATTCTATTCATTAAATGGCATTTATTATGCTGGTGCACAAATGGTCTTAACATACAATACCGTTTTAATGATAAGCATAATATATCGAAGGCGAAGGACAATAATATGTAATTATCAACATTTGATAACTTTACTCAAGCCTCCATTTTCAATTTCTGACTAAATACTCCAACGTCCAACTCTGAGTTTGGTTCAGAGGATACCAGCCCTCGCTCGTATAATATCCATTCCAAATGTAAGTCAAGAGCATTTATTATGCAATGAGTGAAAGATTATTAGACCCAAAAAATGAATACTAAGATGATTGTTACCTATATATTTAATGCGT
The DNA here is from genome assembly GCA_019776445.1 of Tomocerus maximus. Classification (NCBI taxonomy): domain Eukaryota; kingdom Metazoa; phylum Arthropoda; class Collembola; order Entomobryomorpha; family Tomoceridae; genus Tomocerus; species Tomocerus maximus. The sequence continues at coordinate 5,634 of JABASH010004068.1, read as the reverse complement.
AGGTACATAAACTATATTTCTGAGCAAAGGACACATGCCCCACACAATTATTTAAAGATGATACAAACACAAGTTTACAAACTGCAACTGGTTCAATACATAGTAATTGGAATAATAGTGGAGTCTGACTAGCTTAGCATTGATTTAGCTTGATTTAACTCAAAATAGCACACAACGAGTAACGTAGATGCTGTTATGAAGATTGAAGCGTACACTATTGCATACTACACACACATTATATGACAACATGTAACCTTCGACTTTCTCCAATAGTGAATCTTTGTAGCGTTACGAAACTAGCGAGATATAAGTGTAATATTAGTAGGAAGATAATAAAAAGTGCTTTCTAGGAGTAACACACATGATAATATTATTAAGACTAAGAGCCAAAATATCCAACCTTCAATTCAGCATTCAATGTTTTCATCATGTTCCATTTCGTTCAAGTACACACACATTTGGTAACTCAATTATGGAATAGTAAACAAGGAGCCTACAAAACGGTTTCACACAACTAACTGGGTCTGTTCTGTAGTTAAAACATTTTAACAGCAGCTATTTAACGAACACCAGTCGAAACGTCGACATTTAATTGCTTTTCCAGCTTAACTAACTCTATCGTAATTTATGTGCTAACTTAAGATAAAACAGTAAAATGAAAATTGTCTCAACTGAGTGAATCCAGGATTTGTTTTCCTCCAACTACAATAATCAGACTACTTGTTTGTGAAATGGTGGAAGGCAAATGCTTTGTATCAGCAGGTGTTTTATTTTGGGCTTGTGTATAGTTCACTATGGAATTGGACACTAAATACACACAGTAATAAGTAGCAACCAAGCCAGGTGTATAATGTGTCAATCCCGGTAAATAATATTCGAAGAAAACAGATAAGAGAACTAAGCACCACAAAGTTGTTAATACGTATGCATAGAAATTAAATTCAGAGCACTAAGAAGACGTGACATGACAATCAGTCTCCTTCACTGTCTCCATTTTCTATTATGTCCATAAGTATTTACAGATATATATATATCTTTACAAATGCACCTTCACTCTAACTGATACTAAGACTTCTTTCTTAGGAACAATCATGACAACTTGGTTCATGCAGCTAAGAAACAATGCACAGAAAGTGTATCGAGCTAAACCGAACTTAGCTAACTGAAGGAGAGGAGGAATATAGTGGGCAGCCATTAGAATAACAATAAGGTAAGTAAACGGGAATGCTGAATATTTTAAGGGTACATGTAGGACAGCTAAAGTTACCTCACCGACAAAACAATCCTCTTCACTCCAAACTACATTATAACGAGTAGACAAGAACCCACAAAGGACGACCTAAACCGATCCAATTCACTCACAGACAGTTTTCTAGTTTAGACCAGTCCACAGTTTTACCTTAAGATTAGATAAGATGGGGAAAACAAAGAAAGAGTATTAGAAGGTTAAGGGATCTATAGACTTTCTTAAGTATCTTCTCACATTGTGTATCTATTCTTTTACCTGCGTATATGCACATTAATATTATACCTGTTAAGTGTGTGGTGTATCAGAAATAGGTTTTATTTCAATGCAATTACCCTGTAGGTATACTATATAGTTTGGTGTATTACAGAGTAAGATTAGGGATTTGCTACAATATAATACGTGTGTACATAATGTAATGTGGGCAGTTACACAGTTCCAGTCAGGTAGATGTAGATACAATAATAGGTAACATTGGAAATGGACTCGTCTGCAAACATTTAAGGACTCTTTAGTAAATTAAGGGAAGGTACAACCCTTATATGTTAGTTAGTCAGAGCCTTAATATTTTGTGGCTGGGCTTGAACCATCTTTCTTTCTCATCCAACTTGTATTCTCTACCTGGTTTGGTGTGTACGTGCAACTAGTGGGTTTATAGGTAAAGTTTATATATTTCTATAGAACTCGACGGGCTTAGTTGAGATTACCTGGTGCGTTCTCTGCTCATTCTCTTCTGAAAATAAAGGGGAAGCCGAATCTCCCCAGCACAAAACACAACTACATCACAATCAACATGAGAGAAAAATCAAGTCAAGACTGAAGACAAGACAACAGGACTGGAGGAATGTACCTAGTCATAGTCCTCACAATAGGAGTACAAAATAAAGCTCTAACATGGCCAAGTGCCTATATACTAAGGTAACTTTACTAATCTACCTAAAGTAACTCTGGATAGGATTAGAAAAGGAACTGGCAAACAAGCTGTAATTTTAGTTCGTTTGAGTTGTCTTCAGACATACGTCGAACCAAGAAGCTGGAATGGAAACAGAGACATTTTATATACATATATCAGATTTATTATACATATATTGCGTTACTTGCTCTTCCTTATCCTATAAGATGACCATTGGTATACTAACAATATCCTTATATCTCTATAATTGTTGCATACATAGTACAGCAGGTAAGAAACAGGTACCTACATAATTGAACAGGTGAAGGGCTCCTATAGGTCGCCGCAGGCTCCCTTCGTCTTTACATCGCAACTCTACCACAGGAGGAGTATCTGTGTCTCAGAACTCAACGTGCTAACCAAAAGATACAGAGCCTACCTTTTGGGTTCTATAGTAAATGCAAGTCAACAGCCAAGTCAGAGCATGAAGACAAGGCAAACCAGCATCCTTAAACAATGCTGCAACTGCAATGCAACTCTTTTTCTGTGTAATAACTAACTACTTATTCTTCCTTCACTTCTCTGCTGCAGCCCAGCCACATATCTCCACATTTACATCTCACCCTTCTTTTGCTATTAACTCATGCCCGCTGGGTGGCCCTCTTCTCCTGTACAAAAACTATTTATTCCTTAACACTAACTGATTGTCAGGACCAAACCATATTACTAACAATCTATTTCACTCCTTTCTACCATTACTTACCATACCTGCAATAAAAGTTAAGACCTTTCTTACTAACTATTACCAACCTAATGTAGTATTAAATTCAGCTCCAATTCCAATAACCATTTATTTTATCACAAATAAATTCAGAATTTTATGCTAGCAGATACAAAATGAGCAACGCCTGCTGATGAGAATGTCTCCTCACTCTCCGATTTAAATGACATTCACTGATAAATGCAGATCAATTTATGAAACATGAGACAAAAGTTCATCTTATTGTGATTAATTGTCAATTGGATATAGGCAACACTGATATTATAGTCAAGTCATTTTACTACTTATCAAAATACTGGAGTTACATAATATTAGAGGTGCCTAAATGTAAATAAATGATATTCATGAATGCATAGACGATTTGAGTCGATGGTGGTACTATACAGTAAGCGACCCTGTTACAATCTCGCTCCAAAGTCCAGGTGATAAAAACTACATAAACAAATGCTGAGTAAACGAATAGCTTTATGTGTTGTACTTAAATAAATGCTTTTATAATAGAGAATTATAATAAGATATCGTGATTACCAATAATAAGCAAACTAATGCGGCATGATTTTTATACATAGTCGGCTGAAATCTGTACTAAGTAATAAAATTCAAGGCGATATGTACATTTCCTCTATTCTTGCCTCTCTGGATTAAATAAGCATGTTAGAGGTTATAACAATAGTAGTCGTAGCTAACTGATTATTTCATGAGTTATTGATACACGCGTGAAATACTAGCAGGAAATAATTACGTTTGAATATAGATTTTTAATATACCTACTAACAATTAGTGAAGCGCAAAAGATGAAAGTTTCTGTGGTCAAATGTTTTATAGTGTCAAGTCTAATGTTATGTAAGATGGTTCAGTCAGAATGAGACATAAGGTAGCAGAGTTTAATCGCTGGATTATTTTTCATTTATGGTCATTGTCGTTGTAAATGATTAGTGCGAAGATAAATAAAAGCAACTCACAAAGTGACAAAGGGGATGAGAATGAAGAAACACGTTTCCCACATTCATAAGACAACATTTGGATAAAATCGTCTCAGGCTCAACACATCCTGTGATTAGTTTCGGTTTCACACTTTCAATTTCATTTGATATAGTTGAAAAGCAGAGGTTAAAAAATATAGGTTGCCTAAGACGGAGTAGTAAACAGAAAGGTTGCTATCTGAATGAAACTCTGATACTGATAGCAAATGACAAGACAGTTAATAATGCTTAACAGAATGTATTTTGTTTACTACCGTTGTGAATACGGAACTCCTTAACTAACTACCTCCGATACGCAACACGCACTCGAATCTTTGTAATTTGCAATTCGATAAGTAATTCAAGTTGGTCTCGTTTACAATACTGCGCACTTGACAATGAATATTGTTTCATGAAAGTAAATCTCTGAGATGACAACTTTATTTGAATATTGAATGTGAGATAGAACTTCTTAGAATTAAAATGAAGTATGATAAAGTAATGTGTACATTTGAAAGGAACTTTGGACTGAAATGTTACTAAATGTAATTTAGATAATGTTTGTGTACATCCCATCAAACAGTTAAAACTTAACTGAAAGACAGTGATTTATGTAGTTATTAATTATCAAACTGTGGTTAGGAGAGTACAGAAAGTGAACTTTAACTGAGTGTCCATTCCATTCGCATCTGTCAATAACGTGTAAACCTAGTGATGGCAACTGATTTTCTAATCATATGTCTGTATTTTCTGTAAATACAACGCTTTTGTTTGCATGTGTTAGTTTGCATGTAGGTTTCTAGATGCACAGAATACAAGGTCTGTATTTTGATCATAATAGAAAAATCTGTAAGTATTTTTGTATAATATATTGAGTATGCAGACTACAATGTTTTACTGCATTAAAGAGCTGACGCAATTGAATATGAGACATTTTGTAGTGTAGAGACAAAACATGATGCAGACACCATCAGAAAGCAAATGTATAATAGGAGACGAACAAATGATAAAAGTTAGATTCAAGTAACACAAGACGAGAAAGAACATATAGCACAGAGAGTCTTAGCAGATATAGCAAAATAAATAGAAGTATCCACCCAGCCCCTGATCTGATGTTATGTAAGTTTATGTTAGTACATCGTGCACCTCGGTATCATATGGGCTATTATGGCTACACAACTACATGCATTATAAAACTGTACACTAGATACATGAATTTACATCACCTTCAGTGTACCTCTATGTTACATGTATTTATTACGCATATACTTTATCCTATGACTTACAGCTAGTATTTATTTCTCGACTTTACATATACTTAAGGACTGACATATGCAAATTAAATAGATTATACACTCATTTACCTACATCAGATTCACATTGCATAACTTCTTTGAAAGTTGTAAATATTATTTGTAAATAAGCATCTACTAGCTGCTCAATAAAATAAGAGCCAAAAGGGATGGATGCAACCCCCTCATCATCTTCTACATATAACTTTGCTCTAGCCCTATATAATTCTATTAGTAAATAAACATCTGAACATACAAAAGTCCAATTTATTAGTCATCATGATATACGCAATAAAGAAACATAAATGTGACGATGCCAAAAGAGTAAAGGGAGAATAAAAAATTTAATAATTGACTCATTCCGCATTATATTTCCTGGATTAGTTACAAGTTTACAAGCTACAACGATTACTATACTTCCTATACGAATGGGTATTGGTATCACAATGCGTAGCCGTCGA
>JABASH010004067.1:0-14896 GCA_019776445.1 Tomocerus maximus | reverse complement strand
TCGATTGTTGGAGACATCTTTAGTAGTAGTGAGTAGTATTAGAAATAATAATATACAATTCATTAATTTGAACAGGCTATCTAATTTCTACGACTAAATTCATGCTAATTATTAAAAGATCTTCAGCTTTCCGAAAACAGAATATCTGGGAGAAGAATACAATTAAAAATAGTGAGCGACAATATTATGAACTTACAGCATCATCAATATGATCATCGGGTCCAATTTTTCTATCCAACGTTTTATTGATTTTAGCTACTAGCATGACGCGATAACTTTCATCTTCTAATAACTTTTTTAATCGACCGACCCGTAGCCAACCGACACCTTCACCAGCAAGCACTTGGTTGGCGACCTAAAATACATGATTATACAATTAAGCTTGCTTTCAAATCGATTTAGTATTGGCCATTGGAAAATACACGAATTAAAATATTAGTAAGTAGATTGAAATAGAGAATAAATTGAAAATGAATACCTCAGTGATGAAAGCTTGATTCTCAGAGCTAGTATTTGTGGTGGGCTGATTTCCAGACAATTTATGCATCATTTTGAAATCAGTTTTGCCCTTTTGAGGATGTAAGTGGGATGTTGTGTGTCGAATCAAAGTCGACCGTTCCACTAATCCTTTTCTTCCCGTGGGAAACGGTCCATGAGGCTGATTAAGACCTTGACCCAATTCCTTTTGGCTGGATCTGGATACAGCTGCTGGAAGACTTCCGGTACTACTGGCCATTGAGGGAGCAGGACTCCCTGCTCTAATTGGACTTGCGCTCGCTGACACGCTGCTCCGATTTCCTCCTGTAAGATAAAAAGTTGAAAATCATTTCCAAGTGAGTTTCTAGTATCAAACAGGTGAGATGGTTTACCAAATATTTCCGAGAACATTGATGATGTTTGAGTTGCAAGACCATTCAATTCAGTGCTCATATTAGAAAAGAAATCTCGGCTGACTGTGCGACCTATGTCACCTTTTATTTGAGGAACCATTGCTTTCGAAGAAGTAGAGGATGTGGACTCTCTTCTTTCGAAAGATTCCCGACGCGACTCTGAGTCTTTAGATTCGGAGGACTCACCCAATGACTATTGACAAATCAACAAAAAATTAGCGATCTTGCTATTAACTCGATCTTGCTATTAACTGGACGATTTGTCTCAATACTGGAAGTGACACTCACTTTTAGGAGACCTTTCTTCGCCTGTTTTGTAATATCATCCCAGGTACTTTTTCCGGCTATCGTCAAATCATCGAGTCCACTTTTACTTAGGCCATGCTGCACACTAGATTTAGCATCTTCAGCTGCTCTTTTGGCTTGGACCGTAAGCTTGTGTAAAAAATTAGCATTTAGTATGTATTGTAACTCAACATAGTAAATCATTGTATTTACATTCTTACTTGTTCAAGAGCAGGGGAAAGGAAGTTCGTATCTTCAGCGGATGAAGCCGATCCTTGTCTAGCAACTTCATTTAATCTTTCTTTTGTCTTGGTCTTTAGCTATAAACAATAAAAAATATTACACTAATACTAGTGAATAAACTCAAATAAGGAGAATCGAATTTCGGGGAGGAGTGAGATTTCATATAAATATTTTTTGGAGATATTACCGCGAAGTGCGTCAGCCCGAAAAACTCTTCCTACTTCCTATGCATGCTAGGAAATGATAAGAAGGGTTAATTATTCTTACTTTGTCAACTTGAGAGAAAAGTCCATCCTGACTGCTTTGTCGTTTGGTTTCTTTGACAAGCTCTTTAGCCTGCGAAGCAATGTGTCCCAAAATAGAGCCGGAGCCGAAGCTACTTTGTCTGACAGGTTTATCGTGAGGAACAGCTAGATCATCAAAAACGGTTTCAGAGGGTTCTTTAAATATTTGTTTGTCTGAGGATTCCGTTGTGCCTTCGTGAGGCTCTTCGGCCTCGGAGTCGGCACTGGACTCGGATTCAGAGCCCGATGCTGAGCCTGATGTTCGTCTTTGTCTTGGAATGTCAATAGGAAATTGGAGCGAGGATGGTGGATTGTAGACAGTGGACAGATCCAAGCTACTGCAAAGAGAGGTAATATTTCTATCGGAAATTTTGTACTCATACTGCTCGGAATCGAAGGCGTATTCTTCTGGAGCATGATGGTGGGACTTTTTTCGATAAGGAGCAGCAGTTCCACTGGGAGAGAGATCGGAAGAAGCCAACTCGGAAACAAAGTCAGATAATGAAGAATAACTGGAAGTGCTTTCCCCGCTTCCCCCCTCATCCGACTCAGACCCACTCTCTACTACAAATAAAGTTTCAGCGTTCTCTCTACTTTGGTGTACTGGGTATTCTGGTTTAGCAGATTGAAACGGGTTGGATTTGGAGGAATGAGTACCTGTGGAAGGACCTGATAATCTTTGAATGTTTCGTAGTGCTGAACACAATCCCGGCACATCCGAGTGGATATTAAATTTGATCGGTTGCAAAGTGTGAATATACCATTTTCCTTTATCGCCTATGATCGTTGGATCATAGACACCAGTTTGAACCCGAAGAAATGCTAAATTAGTCGGAGCCAAACTCCACTCTGCTAGATACTCGACGGCCTGTGTCACAAATAAAACAAGTTTTAGCTCACACGCCGCCCACCGACTGACATTCATTTGCAAAATAGATCTGTACCTGAGTCCGTGCGAATCTACACAGAAATTGAGAAGGGGAATGAGGTCGGGACCGAAGAAAACTTGAGATTTGAAAAGCCACGACAGGTCTTGGATATAGACGCAGCGTTCTTGTGTGCTCACTGAAGTTGGCCAACAAATTGGCGGAATTGAAAAACCGGACCTTGTAATAAAAGTTTATAAATAGAGATTTGTCGAAATAATTTGTCGAGAATCTATCAACAGCTTTTTTATTGAACAAATACCATTGCAATGCGAGTAGCAACGTCCACAGAATCGACATCATTGCCGTAAATAAGTGGATTAAACGTGGTGGGGGGTCGTGGAGCCGAGGTTTGGGTCGGAGTCGCAGCTCGTCCCATTTGAGGCTGACTCTCCACGAGTCCCGACTGCAAGGGTATCGTCAATCCCTCTTTAGACGCTTGAGCTTGTGATGACGAGATGGAAGAAGCTCCTGGAGATGATTCTTGGCTGACTGCAGATGTAGATGTAGGAACGTTCATAACCAATTGAGGACTTTGGTCGATTTGTGGATCTGGATGTGCCGACAGCTCAGGAAAGGGAGCCGACGACATACTAGCCAATGCCTATAGCAATCCAATCACATTATGAACTACATGACTTTTCTAGAGACAGATTGTGACTGTCTAGCTAAGCCAACAAGCAATTCAAGTTCAAAGTGTAACCAGAAGCCTATTCGGTCCGTAGAGTTCCCTGTTTAGGCTGTTTACAATTACAGGCAAAGCGTAGCTGGAGTGACAACTAATGGAATACGGTACCTACAGCTCAAGACAAACTTTCCTTGCTTTCTAAACCGAATCACCCGCTATTGTTTCTTATAACAGTAGGTATTCAAATAAAGGACACTAATTCCCCACCAAACACCCAACTATACCGTTTTACTTCAAATTAAAAAACTTTCTTAGATGAATATACGAGGTATATTAGATTCTACTAGTGGACTTGGCACGGAAGTGAATCTTTGTTTGCAAATCGATTGAGAAGGGTATTTTGGTACAAGTGCAAGTTCAAGTTTGTCCATAGCAGTACAGGTACACTACGTTACTACTTAATCAGATTACTTTTATCACAAGTATATAACTGACGGAGTTAAAAACCTACGGATACTTATTTTCTAAGAAATTAATAAAAACAAACTTTTAGGTTGTTTGACTAGAAGAGAAATGTCAAAAAGGGATACCTACTGTAAAGAGCCATGTCAAGGCGTAAGGTGTCATGTGAATAATAATCAAATCCATGCGTGCAAATGCATTATTAAAAGTGAGACATGCACCGACTTTTTGTCTACATGACGGTTCACGGAGAACTCGTATCAATGATTTCGTATCTTGGGGTGTGGAGATTTCGTAGATGTAAATGGAGTTATCGTATCTTAGTATATCTGACCCTGAAGATTAAGATACAAGAGTTTGAATGTTGAATAAGGGCATTTACCTTCTTAAACTTGCATAACTAACTTGCCAATCTCAGTACCCAGATACGAATCTCCATTTGCATATAGGAAAACTCAGTACCAGGTACGATATCTCCAATAGCATATACGAAATCTCAGCACTCAGATACGATATCTCCAGCAGCATATACGAAATAATCTATAGGAGTTCTCCGGATACCCTACATGGGATTATTGTGTAAAATACTGGCTGCAGTACGCTACATTACTCTAAATGACTGTGCGAAATGAAACTAGAATAGAGTAAAAGTGGAATGGAAGATGAAAATGTTACGAACATAGACAGAAGCTGACATGAAACTGACCTGCAGGTCCATGCGACCCATGGCCTGCCCATGACAAAAGAAAAGAACAAATAACACACATCAGATTGAGAGAAGTTATAAGTGACTGTGAACACTGAATAGGGCAGGGTAGTGAATTGCCGGTTGCTTGTAGGAAGGCTTTTGAAACTGGGGCTTGGAGTGGGGGCTAGATTATGCAGTAAAGGAAAACTAACTCTATACTATAAGGTCAGAACATTTCATTCCGGAAGAAAATAATTGTTCACAAAATCACAACTTAAAATGGGAGTTAATTTGTAATAATACACTTAAATATGAATTAAACAGGAGGACAGTGTACAATCTTATGAGAATTCTAAGGTTTACATGGGATAGGGTTCGCGGCCATCTAACACTTGCAACTCTGGGAAAGTAGCTTAACTTATTGTAGATGAGGAACACAGTATAACAATGATAGAATAGAGACCATATACCCGAAACGAAAAGTATATTTACCATTAAATTACTGTTATGGCTTTTAGTAACTTAACAAATCATCACAGTTATTATTATTAGTACTTATTTGAATCCATAATATTTATTGGTAGGTACTTATTGCATAAATAAGAAAAGATTATTACACACAGGGCATTCTACTTGCGCTTTCATTTAGAAATGGAAATTCTCTTTGCTAACGTTAATCAAATTAACTGACTCAAATGTTCGATAGATATCGATCACTGCTAATTTAATTTTGTCATCTGAGTTTGAAAACTATCATGTACTTAATCCAGCAAGTTAAACGATGAATAGCAACCATTAGTCATTGCTGTTTCAAGCGCTCTAAACGATGATGCTCATGTTTTTTTGTCGATAGCATCCATTAAATAAGTAATCGCTGTTTATTTTTACAGCTACATTAAATGCTAATACCCATTATACTTTATTTCTTCCATTAGACATTTTCTTTAAAACTGATCCAGCCAGCCTTATTCAAAAAGATTTATGGGACACAAAAAATCCTGCAAGAAATTGCATTAGCAGAATACCCTGTTTGAATACTTGTATTCATCATCGCTTCGACATCTATTTATTGCTGATTAATTTACGTACCATGTTCGAAATAAATGATACTTAAACTGTAGCTTACATTATTATAACAGACAGTGTAAATGTAGATAAGGTGTGGGTACAATAAAGCATTTTTATGACCTACCTGTTTCAGGTGATTTCTTAGTACTGACGTCTCAGGCTCTGGGAGAGCTGGAACGAAATCACAGCTGTCTCTTTCCGCATTGCATGGTCCACTTATCCGATTTGCGTCCAAATCGACTAACCAAACATCTTCAGGAAGTCTATATAAAAATCACTGGCGATAAAATATCTCTCTTTTACTGCGCTGTTTGTAATGCTTGTTTGCTAAAAGTATTTTATACAGCGCCATAAAAACTTTCTTGAATGAAATGAGCCGTAAAATCTACCCTATTTCACAATTTCCGATTTTTTTCGATTATACTAAACGGAAATCCACCAATGTACATAAATGTAAGTACATACTATGCATCACAGCTCTGCTTACTCAAAGTGATTAAACTGCGACTACAGTTGAGAATTCAATTTAAATTATTTTTACATGTAGTTTTTCGAAATTGTCTATTTTTATTTTGAAATAAAACTTGAATGTCCGGAAGTAAAAGGATTTGAACGAAGTAAAAAACTGAATAGGCAATTTTAAGTGTTTTTCTGTGCATGCTTACATTATAGCAGTAGCTCTGGAAATGTGTGGGTAGGTATATGTTTATGCATAATACTTGGATTGGAAAGTACGATTTTATTTGATAGAAATTACCGAAAGTGTTTTTTGTAAGGCAAGAAGCTGGCAGGAATTCCGATAATGTATGGTGTAGGTGCTAAAAGCAATTGCTCTGCACAACTCATACAAGTCGGTAATAAAGGGATGACGGGAAACATATACTCCAGAGGATATAGCATGGTTACCATTGCCATAACGGACATGGAAAGGGCGCTGTAGTCTCTGGATTGTATCACAACCTGTAACCAATGAAAAATAAGTGAATCGACGGGACAAATATTTTCTAATGGATGTGTCAACCTTATGTTGGTAAGTATAAATGAGAAAAAGAGTGCATACTTTGCATTCAAGTAGAATTAACGTAAGAACTTGTAGACAAGAGTCGACTCCGAGTAACTCTAAAGGCAGATGTAGCGGGAAATCGGTAAGGGAGAATCGTGTTCTGTCCGGCAGAGCAAATACCAAAGGGGGATGAAGATCTATGGGTAGCACCTCCAACTGAAAAAAGTCAATGTAATTTTTATGGCGTTGAGCACAGGATTAGTTGTGTAGGATCTAAAATTTTAATGAAAGTGGAATTTATGTGGTCGGGTGGGTTGAGTGGAGCCAGAAAATAATATTTTATAGATTATTTTATGGGATTGGGGCTGACCTCGACTCGAGTGGCACCAGGTACAGCTACAGGAGCACTGAGAAATCGTAAAATCCACGTCTCGATCTCGCGGACATCGTGCAGCACAAAAGATGAGCCTCCGTTGGAACTTTTTCCTGTGAGTAGAATGCTCCATAGACTCTCTCTGTACAAACAAGAAGATGGGCGCTAAACAGAGAGACAAAGTAATGGTTCCGTGTATGCGGGTTTCTATTTATCTATCTGGATTTAAGACGGTCGGTCCGGATACAAATTCATCTTCTTGACTTACGTACTTAGCAGTGCACACGCACAAAGAAAGCATATCTTCTCAACTTTCTCTGCTAAATACCAATTACTCTCTGTTGTCCGTAGCCTTGGAAGACGGCACTTTCTTTACATTAGATCACATTAAAGCCTCACACGCAATCAGTCAGTCAGTTGGTGTTACTCAGACACCAAACAATGCCCACTGGATAAATAAATAAGAGTAATGGAGGCGTCGTGTCAGTAAGCGGATTCTGCCATTATACCAAATGATCCTACTGCTATTGTTTGGGCGGGGCATGCCTTGCTTGCTGCATCTTCCCTAGTCCTAACAGATCTGTGTAACAATTCTTCTAACATAAAAAGTATATAAATAGAACGGTGTCCACAGACCTATAATATTATGACCACATTGATGAGTTGAGCTGACAGGAGGCGAAGAACATAAAGTACAATAAATAGTAATCGTGCTTTTTGATTGGACTTACCTCAGACTTAATTTAGAAGCTCCGACTCGTCGTGGAGACGTATTGTCGTGACATGTGTCTATGAGTTTCTTCAGGAGGCTCAGGCACTGACGAAATGAAGAAAAGAAGGGATGATGTGATAAAATGCACAACGAGGTCAAACTGTGATTTCGGCATCTCTGTATTTATTCACACAACATTAAGTTAAACGTCGTCCTCTGTTCCATGATAGCATCGGAGAGTGTATTTGTTCCATTTCTTTCCTGCTCTGTGCTACTCCTATTATTGCCTATATAATATTATTAAATTGCGACTCGGACCTGTCGGGATCAGGACTACATTTCATAGTTTAGTTGAGGTATGCACTTTCACATGTAGTAGGCACTTAGTTAGTTCGGCTATAGTTTTCAGTTCGTATGTCGTTTATATAGTCAGCGGTTGACAATAGTTTTCGTATTATTTATAGACATTCAGTCAGTAAATAAAAAGTCAAGTAAGACTAAGGTAAATCGTTTTGCTGGAAATGTAATAAAGCCAAGTCCAAGACAGAATGCAGAATCGACCAATGGCATTCCAATGCGAATAACTATGTCCAGGACAATAAAAAGGTTTTTTTTATCTACGTTCTTTTCCCCTTTTCATTTCAGACGCATTCAGCGTCTTATTAGGAAATATTTTCCTCCAGAATCGATAGTATCTCCTCTTCTGGTTTCCTTATCATTCTGTTCGAATCTGATTTCATCCATGTGCCCCACTAACAGACTTTTGTTGCTTTCTCCAATAAAATTATTTATTATGACTCGCTCTGACCCAGCTTCTACCTACATACCTATTGCAATGCTAATGTACTAACTTGAGTCGACGGGTAGACCTGATACTATTAGAAGCAGCAATTGAATTAGATCAGGATATACACGATATTTTTACAGTGTCCTTTACTCAAGAAACAGGTTAGGGGAAAGAGGAGAAAGCTATAGGAAATATCAAGGAGAAAGTTTATATTGACCCAAATAAGTCGAGAAATTACTATCATAGAATAGAAGAGTCTTATGACAGTTCTACCAAAATGCTATCACATAACCGAATTTCATTTCGGCAGCAAAAGAACATTGGGGACATGTCTGGGCTAACTAACCAAGAATTTATCCGCAAAAACAGTCGACTTACTCATGGCTTATTGTTGTAGGTTTAGCTAATAGTTATGGATTTATTTATTTCTGCTCTGTTGTGTTGGTGTGACGTCACTTGGCAAAAGATTGTAGTACCTGTCTGCGTCGACTGGCTCTGGGAGAAGGTGATTGAGATCCTCCGCTCTCAGATTCGTTCCCCAACGGGTTCACTCCTAATGTCGGGCCCAATGATGACGCTCCTGTTAGAAATGGATTCGTACTTGCGAAAGGAGTCAGCGTCTCCGAGTCACGGCGACTGGGACAATCCCTGTCCGAATCACTTGGAGCCACTCCACTTCGGTGATCACTTTAAGAATTAAATATTCATGCATGTTACTGAACCTCCACTAATCTTCCCATTTATACGCCACTCTTTTTCATTTCCCCATACAAATCCACTCTAAATTTGCTTCCCTCTACATCTTTATTAAAACAAAATGCTCTCAGATATTATTTCTGTGCCGTATAAGATATAATTACTGTGTGTAATTGAACAGCTCTCAAAATAGCGTTCAAAGGGGACCACACCGTTGGCTATGTATTGATTGTATTTATTATGGTGTGTGAAATACAATCAAGTGGAATACATTTAATTAGTAAGAATCTGTAACATAAATTACAAGAATGCAATCAACATCTGAAAGAGAATGTAATTCTATGTTGATTACCTGAATTGCAGCTCTTTAGCCAATTTTTTGTGGGTTGGACATCGAGTCTCAGAAAAAACTCGGCATCATTCCAAAATTTTCTACTCGATTGATACTGGATTTTTTAGGGCCACAAAATTTTTGCTGTGGTGGTTTCTCCATAATTTTCATCACATTAGGAGACAATTCATGTAATGAAAATTGGACTCTATGATCGATTTAAGAAATACTTTTTCGAAGTAAAAGAAAATTTGTGGTCGTAAAAATCTAGTGCCAATTGAGCATAAATTTTTGGAAAAGTGACGGATTGCCGGATTTTTTTCTTGATATATATGTGTAGATATAACTATATATAATATATGTTTCAGATTTCTACTAATTAAATCTGAAAATTGCTACATTTCAAAATAGTCATTCGTTTTTCAGAATATTTCACTATTTAAGGATTCCACACTTGAAGATGAGACACATTGAGGGCCGTTCCATGGAAACTACATCAGACACCATATTACTTTATTTATCAAATAAATTACACTGCATTGCATTCACCAGCTGCGTCTCCCATTTGCAACAGAAATTGGTTTTATGATCCTAGTAATTTTAAACCTCGCCATGTATTGTATGACTTTGAAGCCTATACAACTACATGGAAAGTTGAAAAACTGCCAAGAACTCTCTTTCCTACCTAATATTATATTTTCAACAAGTACATTTACTAGAAAGGAAAATCTACTTCTCCAATTTTCTTCTACTTCTGTGCGGGGATAGTAAGTTTCAGAATACGACAGTCCCTAATCCTATTATATACTCTTTTGTATTTAGACATGCATGTAAAAAGTCTTTGGCTGATTAAGGAGCAACAATAGGGATCTTGGATGAAATAGATATTCTTATTTACTTTATATGTTAACATTGGTAATAAAAATATGCTTTGTTAGTTCTTGTGGTACAGTGCATGGCTTCATGATTAAAATGGCAGGCGATCAACTGAATTTGGAAAAGGCCAAATGATGATTCCTGGTTCCTTGATGTTTATTGCCATTTATTAGTATCATTATTATCCAAGACATGATTTGTGCTTTACGTTCATTGTAATGTAAATTCTATTGTCATAACGTAGCCAAAATAATGTCCAGCCACTTCTCCCCAAGAGTCTTTATATTACTCTATTACTCTTTTTCTGTCTACATTATTCGTTCTGTTGCAGAAGTAAAGATATGACAATAAATCCAGACTCTTTTAATTAAAATGTAGCAGAAGACGCACTTCCAGCTAATGTCTCATACCAGTGCGAACAGCTACTGCAGTATAAAAGTACATAAAGTAGCTGATTGATTTTGCATTAGGAACTGGTGGATACAGTTAAGTTGCAATGAAAATATTTTATTTGTCATGCAGTAATAGTGTGGAAGGTCGTCTGGTGGATACTGCAGTAGCAAAACCTACAATAATGTAACCTTCATTTCAGACAACTACATTTCCTACACTGTCCTACACTTTTTAGGGCCACTTAAATTGGCTAATTATAAATGCTTACTGTCAGTAGACAGCATTATACGTATGTGGTAGGCCGAGTGAGCAATCACACCATCAGCGCGGATAGCATGAGCACGATCTTGCATACCTATATGCATTATTTAATCTTTTGGGAAAGAAGAACTGCAACGTTTGATAAGCATACTTATTTTACAAAAACTTTATCTACATTAAATAGAAATTCTCATATATTTTAAAGCTAATAGAAAGTTTACAGTGACAACGGAAGACACAGAGTTGCACTAAAAGGAAGTACCTACTTGTTTGACTAGAGATATTTATATGGAATTCTAAACAAGAATTCTCATAATAAATGCTTAAAATGTTGTAGATTACTGATTGATAACTATTATTACCAATTTTTCCATATTTTAGACATTGAAGCCTTTCTGGGCCATCGTCCCTGTTGGTGTGACTGATCATTCGGCCTATGACATGTATAGAATATCTGTCCTTGTACCTTAAGTAAGTATGATTAGATGAGCCTACATGCATATAAGAAGTATTCGTACATCTAAGTACAATAAAGAGTTAGGAGGATATGGAAAAAGTTAAGATTATTGTTAGGGAAAGGCAATAAAATATTTATGTGGACAAGAAAGACGTTGAATGTGAGTATAGCACTTCCTTAATTGCATGCAGGCTACCGCCTCTTTGCATATATGGAGAGGCCGTTTGGAATGGAACTCCGAAGGAAGTAAATAGTAGTAGGAGACGCTTAAGAAAGATAACGCTAAGCAAAAGAAAAATGTCTAACCTGGAGAAAGCGGAGTCTGAGCTTTTCTCCAAGGATTTCCTCCAGGATTGCCTTCTGACGTTGGAACTTCCCGCAGAATCCTTTCTTTTGCTACTGCTGGGTGGTGAAGCTCTCTCCGTTCCACGGTAGAAATTAAGGCAAACTCCATATCGCGTCTTGCCTAGTAAGATTGTAAACATTAATGAATATCATGAACTGTCGTAAAAGCCTCTTGTGTCATTAGCGTCTCGCTTAATTGCATTTAAGGCAGATGGAAACAAGAAACTATAGAATTCATCTGATTACAGAGGTAAGAGATGAAATATTTCATGATGATTTCCTCAATTTGTTCTGTTTGTGACTTTGAGGGAAAGAGAATAAGTAGGACGTGGTAAGTACATACATAGTACTACTATGTACTTAGTAGATATACTTAATCTCTATACCCATCGTTAAACATGCACGTCATAATATTATTGGGTTGAGAGAAGAGAAACTGAACAGGTAATTGTATGTATCTACCTACTTAGCATGTATATATATTTATTCGCATTGACGCTTACCCGAGTCTTTGTCTGTCAAAGTGAAAACAAAGGAAATGGCATCTCTCAGAGCGGGTCTTTTAGGTCCAGCGGAAACACAACCTTCGGGCTGACAAAAATAGACGACATCGAGGGGCAAAGGAAAATCCTGTGGATTTACATCCATTTAATGATACATGATAATGTCATTGAATGTAAATCACATTCGTCGAGTCTCGTGTAGATCGCATTCGTCGAATCCAAATTGGTCCACTAATTCATAATTGGCATGGAAATGATATTAAGTGATTTATTTACCTTGTGATCTTCTATGGGGTATCGCCGAAGAAGTTCCGGAGGTTGGATGCTGGCCTGGTGATTGGGACTTCGAGATCCGACGATCACCAGGTAGTCAGCAAGTCTTGGGCAGAGCGACTTCTCACTCATGAGGTGCCTTTAAGTGGGACTGGGCTGAGGAGAGGCTGTGCATCCTCTGGGCGTTTCATGAAATGCAAGAACGTTGGAATTAATAATTGAGTCACAGTCTAAATAATTGAGAAAGTTTTCGACGGAAGTTAAATCCGGAGTTTTGCTATTTCTATGGGTTCACTTTTGACGGGAAGGGAATGTCCGAACGACATCCCAGGGAACGGAGACTAGGCCAAGGAGGCAACTAGTCGTACAAGAGAAATTCATATCTCTTCCTGCCTCAGCTCATAACATAACGGGCAGAGATTGAAGACGACACTGAAGTCAGAAAAGTGCTGGTGATAACAAAGTTTCCTATTTCAGATAAATTGTAGTTGTTCGCGCATCAGATCAATATTCCTCAGCCTGCTTTCCCTTGGCTTTGCTGGGTCGGGAATTTGCCTCCCTTTTAGTTACCCGTCTTCCCTTATTGTTCGGTTTCCCTCCTCTGTCTACTTCTTTCTTTCTCAACTGCCAGCACTAAGAAATGTGGGACGGAGGAGGATTCACGTCTAACTCGCTCTCTCCTCAATAAACTACCTACACTATGTATTACTTATTACTATGCACTTAAATTCTAGCTTATCTCTCCTCTCTACATACCTACATATGCCTACCATATAATATTCCGTCTCTAAGTTGGTATAGTCACTTGGGGACTCCACATAAATCACAAACACCAATCATGAACTAGGACGCTGCTATTGTTTTCAATGTCTTTTTACATGCAACCTTTATGACTAACATCTTCCAGTCACAATTTTTAAAAATATTATTTATCACTGTCATTTGTACACAGCCCCATTTATATTATATCTATAATAGTGGCTCTGTGGATGGCCACCTACACCTATAGCAGTCGCTTCCTGTTCTACTGCCGTAAGTATGTAGTACCTGATATACGTATGCTCTGCAAATTCATGCATTACTAACTAACAGTAGTTGCGCTTTACTCTCTCCCTTTCCACTTTTCGTCTGTGTACCAAAAACTTTCTTCAAAGCATGCATTTTAAGTCCTGAATTATGTAGCTGAATTACCTACCGTCGTCAGAATGCCTTTCTATCCATGCTTTGCCTAGGCACACCTGTCCTCTGTCAAACTATTTCACATTTATTACTCTTACCTACTTACTACGCACTTATTACCTGCAGAGCAAGTACTAAAGCTGTGTAAAACCCATTAACAGCGTTTCTTTGCATTCCAGACTCAAACCCAAATACTCAAAACCACCACAGCACCAATCGTCCCATAATTCATGACAAGGTATAAGGTAACTCTTTGCATAAGTAGGTACATAGGCCTAACATAGTGCAGTTTTACATAATATAATAATGATTCTATGTACATAAAAAGTTTTTTTCATTGGAGTTGGATCGGCAGAGCTGGATCCAGAGGCAAACTAAAGAAAACATCTGAAATGTACGTGAGTCCCCGTTCAACTTTCACTTCACTACAGATGCGTTTACTTTGCCTAACATAATAGCATTGTGTAACCTCTGTGATTTGCCAGACTACGCTAACTGCCTAAGCGGGCAGATACTCTTCTCTCAATTTACCCGCATTCATATTTTCTATTACAGAATTCACTACATGAGCTACCTACCTACCTACTACAATGGTTACCTATTCGCAATATTCGTACATAATAAATGGATATATAGGTACATAAGTCTACTCACACTTAACACATGCCCCTACCCCAGCAGCCCCATGTAAAAGGGTTTCAGGCCCACAAAAGACCTCCATTTAATTTTCTGCCCTACTCTTATTTTTACGTCTTCCAGTGCATTATGACCATTAACTTTTTCAAAGCGAACCTATATACTCTGGCAATGTATCTTGGAAATGACAAATTGAATACCCCTAGCGTCAAGTTGACGTGAACTGCTAGCACATAAGATTAGAGTACATTATGAGCTTGCAGATCCCACTGTTATATTATGGAAAATAACTTCATATGGATAACTTACTACTATTACTTAATATAATATAGAACATAGAGCGTCGCTGTCAGCAAGTCAAATAAACCATTGAAATGGATGTAAAAAAGTAGTGGTAAAAATAAACATTAGTTAAAATTTTAAATATTTTATTTTTTTATTTATATTTTTTATTTTTTTTTATTTATTTATTTTTTTTCTTTTATTTTTTTTATTTGTTTATTTATTTTTATTTATTTTTATTTATTTATTTATTTTGTGGCGTTGGTTGTTGTATTTATAGCGTATAACGTATCGCGAACATCGTACAGACAGACA
>JABASH010004066.1:0-14897 GCA_019776445.1 Tomocerus maximus | reverse complement strand
CCTGCATACTTATATAATATACCAGTGATTAATTATGTGTTTTTTGTCTTTAAATCTATCCTATGATAATTGTACTTAGGTTGTAATTTCAGCGAAATGTTATAATATGTACTTGTATGTGTGATAATGTGAAGCTGCCTACAAACCATTCTGAAAATAAAACCAATACCAATACCAATACATAGGGAAGAGTTGTCACCTGTTGATTGGAAATGACGATTTTGTGGATGGCAGAGTAGAACTTGCACAAATATTCTTGGTAGAATGGAATGTCTTGATTTGTCATTGTAATATCACAGAGCAGGGCGACGGCGAGGACTTTCCCTCGGTGGAATTCCTCTGAAAGGTCGAGAGCTCGAAGACACCAAGGAGCCAATAGCGTCAACGGCGGCACCAAATCCGGCGGTCGAGGAGTGCAAGAATTGTCAGGACTCACTCCTTGATTTTGTCGGATCTAGCAGAAAACACAATCCTTAAATACAATTGCTTTTCCAGTTCCACTACACTGACTAATTTAATCTAAGGATATATTCACTGCTAACAGACTATTTCTGAGTATTTTTAAATGCTGAAATGAAAATAAGTTGAACTTCGAACCGGAGTAAAGGGAAATGTCTTTACTGAGGAACGGTCTACAAATATTTTCAAAGGGCATTTCAAATAAACTTCAGTTTAAAGGACTAAAACTATTCGTTCTTCAAATGCCGTACAAATCAACGGTTTTATTTTGAGACACCCTGCCCTGATATTCGGGAATGCAAAATTTACTTTATAAAGCGTGCTCCACATGTCACTGAGAACTTGAAAGAAATGCGTGTGCGTCTTTGGATTCGTGAATTCGTTGACGTCCCCTAAAATCCCGAGCATTCTTCTCCAGAGAATAGCAGCCACACTGGGCAGCCAGCCCTTGACGCCTCCTCCAGCGATAACTCCCTTCACTTCCGCTTTAGTGCTCTCACTCCCACAGTCTGCAACAAAATAAATAATTTCTGACGTCATGACTTCAACTCTCAACGTCCGCCATCATCATAATTATTCACTAAGGCAACAGGAATTTTCCAGTGCAAACAGGAATCTTTTGGTTTCTGGAACTAGCTCCGCCCACAATCTCCGTTTCAGATTTAGACCAATTTATCCAGGATTCTATCGTCTTTCCAGGATTCCAACCACTTTTCCAGGTTATCCAATATTTTCCAGCTTATGTCAACATACTTTTAGAGAAACCTGGAATTCTTTTACGCAATATATTTGTACGACCGGAATTTGTCAACGGTTTGATCAATTTTTCCTGGCTAAATCAAATCATTTTTCCGAAAACCGGAATTTAAACTGTGCCAGTGTAACCCTATGCGGAAAATTCCGTGCGCCTTTAGAGAATTGAGTACAAACCGATGCTGTTGGAGTCGCCATCGATGTGAATGGTAGAAGTATTTTCCAAGCTGTTGGTGGAGGAAGATATTTCTGCCCAATCGGGATGTAAAGCTCCAGGCTGTCCGAGATGACCAAAATGTGGCAACAATTTCCGCAAAGAGTCGACAGATCGGGATCTTTTCCTGGCTCGGTTCTCCGGGTTGACATATTTGTCTGGAATGTCTTCTGTTTTCACTGAGTACGAAAAGCTGCCCTCCCTCCCCCGGTGGCCCCCGACCTCCGCCCCCTTCTCAAACCGAGGCGACAGGATGTTCCCTTCACTCAGACTCCTTTTCAGCGCCAGCTTCCGATGGGGGAGGGGAGTCGACGGCGAGAATATCAATGACTTCCGATCCGACGAAGTCCCAGACGACAGATGCCGGTTCCGAACGAATGCCGGAGCTGAAAATAATTCAGAGCAAAAAATTATTTCCCTTATTCGGATAATAATAAAGTGCTCGGACGAGGCAGGCATGAAAATAGTCGAACTGTCCACCTTAAACTTGTTGCGTAAGGATTAAAAATCTCCTAGAAGAAGAATTCTAAATATCCTTAGAGCGCAAAATTCATTCGATGATCAAAATTTCTTAAGAGGTACCCAAATTACTTTAGACGACTCAAAATTCCCCCAGACGCTTCAAAAGTGCAATAAATGCCACAAAATTTCTTTACAGGCAATATCTTGACAGATATATCAGAAAATGCTTCTCTTGGTTACATAATACTTGGTTCCCCGTAAAAATTTTCTCTATCTAAAACAATTCATCTGTCGCTTCAAGATAGCAACACGAAATTAGATCCTATTCTCCTTTTGCCTAATTGGAAATAATTTTATTCAATGTCCGCGAGGGGCATCAGAGTTGCAGAGGAAACGTTAAATTTACCATCAGCCACATCGGAATTCCGTTTGAAAGTGTCTTTGGTGAAAGTTCCCGGCTGAGTCCCACCGCCGGCTCTCTTTTTCTTTGCTTTCTGCTCCGTGAGCCGATCAAGAGGTAAGTTGGCTAAATCCAAATTGTAGACGTGTCTAGATAGCACCCGGGTTAACGTCTCCATTGTTTTCTGCAAGTAAATCAAATTATTAATTAAAAATAGACAATTTAATTTTGCATTTTGCTGGCGGAAAAAACTTTTTATAAAACTCGAGAAAAATAATTGCTGACTTCTAAAAACTGGTCATAGAAAATAGTTCAATATTTATTTATAAACAGAGAATTCCGGTGTCAAGTTTTGGTTTCCTTAAAATTAAAATAATTAATTTTTTGATAGTCATTACAATTACAAATCGAAAATATTTTTAAAATTTTGAAAATTTGAATGAAATTTTTAGACATTATTTGGAGTTCGGGAATTACGAGGTCAAGGAGAACTATACTGACGTGCGTCCAAGTAAGTTTCCGGTTTTTGGGGTGGACCAGTTTTTAGGTTAGGTATAATTTTTTTGCACCAGGGAGTGTCAAGGGAAGACTTACCGCCCACTCAGTGATTAGGTCATCACAAAAGCTTAGTTGTGACAACACAGACTTTAGTTGGTCCCAGAGTTCAATGCTAATGGGCACATTCAAGCTCGCTTTCACCCAGCTCACAATCAACGTCTGCAAAATCAAATCAACGTGATAATTTCGTAATAATATGGCAGATAGTCCCAGGTCATAAATAACTGAACTCACCTGAAATAAAGCGGATGCCAATTTGTAGCCTAACGTGTCAGGATATTTTAATCCACAGTGTGGCTGATTTTGGTCCAATACTTTCGACGTCACATGCAGCATAACAACGAGCAACTGCTCCCTGCAACCAAAATAATTCTTTCAACCACAAACATCCAAGTCTCCATAATATTGCCATACATTGCAATAATGTCGTCACGCACGATGACAAGAATGAGCGCATTCTGCGTCTATTCTTTATTTTCATTTGATTATGGACACTAGTTGGAAAATTCTGGTGCTTACCATGTTTTGGCATCCATTCGGGTGTTCATCACAGCATAGCGATAGATATTCAAAACTCTTTTGCAGATGTCGACTTGTTCCTCGAGGAGGGCGACTGCTGCTTCGTGTTTCGGGATTTGGAAGAGGAGAAAGACAGAGGCCGAGTTGCAGAAAAATACTTGAAGAACTTTCTGGGCCCCGGCTCGTAAGTGCGATAAATATTCTTCCCGGTTATTATTGGCATTAATCCCTATAGCTCCATAATAAGAATCAGTCCGCAAACGATTTTTCGGTTGCTCCCCGAGGCTACTCCCCATCTCCTCCTCGTCCGTAGGCTCTTCCGGTTCCAGCATGAAAACAGGAAGTTCAGGTACCTGCCCCAGTACACAATACAATTAAATACCTACCGAAAGTCGGGGATACAAATAATACAGACAAATCTTTTCCTGAATATTACATGAAACTGATTTCCATTTCCACTAGAGGATCAAATACCTATCAAGGCATATAACAAAACATAGGGATACTCGTATGTCAGTCAAAATCGTTTAGTATACAGTACAATGCAAATAAATAGTGCAAATGGGAATGCAGAGACAAATCAATAAAAAAGCGGTTAATTAATAGCATGCAATTAAAGATTAAGAACTACAATATAAAAGAGTCGACTTCCAATTCAATACTGAGTGGCGTAATCTAATCTGCCATATTTAAATTCAAGTGAAATATTGAATACTCGAGTAGATTTGACTGTGGAAGTTGGCAATTGGCAGATTAGCATTGTAATATTAATTGCACATACATTGATTTGAATCCAGTCCTTGTATACACAAATTACTCTTCTTATAGCAGCTGAATGAACAAAATTCATAAGCAGGGCGCGGCGGAAAACTTCATGAAGAAAATTGACATTCTCCCGGCTCCCAAGAATCACATCTTTGGCAATTACATTGGCGTCAACATCCCTGAAATGCAGAACTAATTTTATGGTCCCGAATCTTACAAAATATTTTCGATTTTATTGGTCTTACGTATGAATGCTGGAATAAGAAGTAATCGAATCTCTGTCCCCAGAAAGAGATGACGGAGGAGTTGAATGGGTTTTCGAAGAATCGTCCTGATGAACCAAACCCGGATTTGTACTCCAACTATTCCACAGAAAACAAAATCTCATACATTTAGCTCCTATTACAGAACACCCCAAAAGGAAGTCACCAGGCAAAAACTGACATGTTGTGGGCAGGGTTGGCACACGGTTTTAACCATTTTGGTCATAACCGGCTGGCATAAATAAACTTGGTGGCTGAAAGTGTCTGAAAGTGGTCGAAACTTACAAAAGCGCCGAAACACATTTCCCCGTATTTATAACAATTTAAAAGTGCGTCTACGCAGAAAGCAATATAAAAGTGGGGAATAGGTTCTAGCCGTCGCCTGACTCTTTTCAAGCCAACACCCAACTTCATTGTGGCCGACATTCAATGTCGACAGTCGACATAGTTCAGACTAAAACAACCGATTTTGAATTAGTTACCGTTATAATTATCCGAATCGGAACAAACTCTAGTTTCAGCCACTTTTAGCCATGATTTGGCTGAAAGTGGCTGAAACTTTGGACTTTGGAGTTTGAATGAAGAAGAAGAATGAATTGACGGTTGTAACTGACTGGGTGAGTGTCAAGGAAGAGGAATCTAGTATTTCCCTGTGGAATTGTCTACCAAATATGTTGCCTACCCAAAAAATCTCTATATTCATATGCGAGGTAAATACCAAACTACATATGATGTGGCTCAAAAGTTGGGGAATTGTCTTCATAAATTCCCCTATCTTCGGAATCATATTCCAACAGCATTTGAAACATATTTGAAATATTGAAATTCATAATGATGTTTTCTTGTCTACCATCTCCTGGTCGTAGCTCCGTAGTAGCCATTTTAAAGGATGTTTGTTTTTGCCCTTTAACTTTAGTAAATTATGTCAGTTGTTGGAGGTGACTTATTTTAATTTTTAGATTAGTTATGTATATACGGTACTTTGGCGGTGGTTGGGAATACTCCATGGCCCGGTAGACAGAATGTGCGTAATTGGCAATCCATTTGACAAAGACAACCTGGCAGTTCAATATTGGGTTATTTGACAAATCCGCACTTTTTCTAGGCTCAGGAAGATCTACAAACAAAAACAGGGATTAGTATAAATAACGAACGTACAAGGTATTACTGTCTCGGGGTTACTTTATTATATCTCTTGATCAAAAGTCGTGGTTAATTCTCGATTTCAACTCACTATCGGCATCCTGAAGTCCATATAAATCCTATATATATGGCACATAATTATGTCTTACATCATTTAGCTAGCGTCAGTCAATCTTCATTTAGTATACTATAAATAGTAAATAGACATAACATTGATATTATACTATGTTTCCTTGAATTCAGTGAGTGTGGACTTGCGGAGACGGGTTTTTATTTATATTCACTGAAATAGAGGCATTTGGCATCATGGTTTCCTAGGGGATATATACACTCCCGGGACGTGTTCTTTGACTGCAACATATATATGATTTATATGGACTTCAGGGTGGTCGATAGTCAGTTGAAATCGAGAATTAGCCACGCCTTTCGATTAAGACATAATAAAGTAACTCCGAGACCGTAATATATAAGGTAGTAATTTGGCTAAATTATATTTAGATATTTTGCCAAATTCAGATTTTAGTCGAAAAGATTAAAAAAGCGGTTACCTAACTTAGGTTTGTATATGTTGGTTGTTATTTCAAAATCGGTGAATATTCTGGGGAGATAGAATTCTTTGAAGCGTTCATAGAGGAAGTCGATACTCTTGGCCCACATCTGCGATCCATCATTCCAGAGTATTTTGGGTGCCTGAGAAACCATGAAATCTAAAAGACACTCCATGAAATAAGACGTCAAATCTTCGGGCTGTCTTTCTCCAGGATTGGCCGGGAGGACAGGGGCGATTTCCAAAGGAACGATACCCCAAGAAGAGTCGGAGGACGGCGGGGGCCAGCACTCCGATACCCCAATTCCAGGAATCAGAGACGTGAACATCGCATGGACATACGAAGGAGCAGCAGTCCCAAGGCACTGGTACCACATCACGAACAATCTACAAACCAAAATACTTATTACTTAGATCTACAATTGAATTAAGATATACAACTGGCGACCCGTACCGCCCGCGTTTCCTTTCCCGTGAATTCAATAATTTCAAAATTAGTTCCTCTTGTCCTCAGGACCCACCGTAAGACATCCGACTTTGGATATCCAGGACATATTATGGGGATAGAAGGGAAAATTTTTAGGATAGCAAAGGGAATTTCCGCCCGTAACCAAAGTTTCTACTGGGAAATGTAACAAAATGAGTGGGAAATGGGAAGTGTAGGAAATAGTGGAAAATAGACTAAAAATTGCTCCGAAATTCAAACATTTCAGGTGTCCACCAAAGTAGGGTGGGAAATAGAGCAAGAATTGCGCCAATATTCAAACATTTCCCAGGTGCCCAACAAAACAGAGTGGGAAATAAGGAAATTGGAAACCATGCCAAAGATTTTTGGCTAAAGAGGCGAAAAATTGCAAAATTTTGAACCTATAGTTTAGCGTGCAAGCCCCGAAGAAGTTTTACCTGATTGCTTCCCGCCGGAGTCTCAAAGAGTTGGCTGGATGGTTGAGTTTGGCCATGAGTCTGGACATGGAATGAAGTTGCCATCGACAATGAAGTAGGTCAGGCAGTAGCATCAGGATTCTTTCCAGGAGATGCAAAACACTTTCCAACTCCTCTCTTTGAGCTCGATGAACTGTTACAAATTGACAGACAATCATTACAATTCAGCCCAACAACATTAAACATGTAGAAGTAGCTAACAGTTTGCGGGCGAATTAACAAAATTTAGATAACTTATGCCAATAAATCTCACAAAATTAATATGCTACGAATATCAAAACATTTGCCAACATTTATCATTCATTTTAAAAAGTATATAAATAACATAAATTCTATTCATTTTTTTGCACGCCCGTTGTAAGTGCATGTCTGTATACATTTATTTATACATTTATAGCATTTAAAGTTCTGAGATTTGCAAATTTCTTAAGTTACAAATAAATTCTACAGTTTTTGACACGCAAAACTAAACCCGCTATTAACTAATATTAATAAATACAAATCACACATAATATTAATACACTGTGCACATAGAGCTGAGCTGAATACATTATTGCAAAATGCAGCAGGCGACGGCGAGGCGACAGTTAATGACGTAGAAAACGGTTCTAAAAAATTTCGTGCAATTACTCGCCACAAATAAGTTCCTCTTTTCCTCGACAACTTTTATGTTATCTAACATAATATGCTCTAGAGCAATCCTACAGAGAAGCCCCATTTTGAGGAATTATTCAAGAGATAGTAAAATAGCAAATTTTAATTAACATCAAAAAATAACGGGAGATAATTCACTTCAAATTTATTAGATTTAGCGAACGATTTCGTAGTACACCTCTAAAAACAAAACACAAAATTCTTCAGGGGGTATCGTGTCCTTATTTATTTTACTTTTTCCTACAAAAGTGAACAAGACGAGTTTGTCAAATCTCCTTGCATGTCTCTCATTCCAAAAACTATTTAATTTTGAAAACTGTAGGGGCTTTTGTGGAAAAAGGGCTATGATACTCCCTCAGAAATATGTGGTTCATGTTTTAAAAAATAAAGCAACTTTTTATTCCCCACGGGGAGTAAAAGTTCGCAGTTCTACGCATCGACTAGGTAGCCTTAAAAATTAGAACAATTGCCCCGTAGTTTTTCTATGCTTAAATGCTTGCAGAAAAAGAATTCTTTTTGCATGCATATACATTTTACACTTCATCTACACTCATCAGTACAGGAGCAACAAAGTTGCCACCATCGCACTATAGATGGTGGCAACGTCAACTCGTCACTAGTTAGGGTACGTACAGTATAAATTTGATTGACCACAGAGACAGACGCGCGGGGAGACAGATTGTTAGGAGAATTGAGAATGGTGGCGACTTAATAAATGACGAGTTGACACTTTTTATATTTGTGCGAAAGTGTGCAGCATTTTAAAAAACGTGAAATATCGTAGATCGAGCCTTAAAGGGACAGCTACTGAACAGGCATCATACAATGCAGAGGTAGGGAATAAATAAACAGCAATTTTGTTAACAGGAATGATAAATTAATTCTTTTACTGCAGAAAGATAATAAACGTTACTTTGTGATGGCATTTGTGGTCATTTTCTCACATTCCCCCACTTTGGGCTGGGGATTTTTAATGTGTTCGGAGGCATATTTCCTAGTTTCTGACTTCTCAATTTTACAGGCTGATATCTTCTTCATTGTGAACCAATAAACATTGAAAATTGATATTTGTACCACTGGAAAGATTAAAACGTCAGCTTTCCGGTGATATAACACATGACTATCATAAAATACTGAAGTCAAAATTTCAGTTAAAAAAATGGGCAAAAACGAGCAGTCAGTTTTTTCATGAACCAATAGTAAGCATACTCTGATAAGTCTGATATTTATTTCTGAAAACCGTTTGGCTGGAACGAGTTGCACTCAAAAGATATACCGCTTTAAACTTTAGTATCCACTGCTTTGAGTAGGCTAAGTATTTAGCCAGGGTTTCGGTGGGCGAAATTAGGGGATGGTTAAAATTAGACAAAATGGTCTTAATCGCTACAAGCACTGCTGCAAGTGTCTGCAATTATGACCAATTACTGGATACAATGTTCAATCCATATTTAATACAGGAAGAAAGTTATTTTCAGTTACAGTTACTTTAGGAAGAAAATAATATTTTTTACTGAATATTCGTTGAAAAAGTGGTAATTTCATCCATCCACTATCCACCTATGGATAGGTGGATAAAATCAATTTTCTCTAATTTCAGCCATCCTCTAATTTCCCTGGCTAAATACTTAGAAAATTTTGCTCCCCTTCACAAACCAATGGATAAAAAAGTTTAAAGCGGATATCTTTTGCATGCAACTCGTTCCAGTCAAACGGTTTTCAGGAATAAATATTAGAGTATGCTTCCTATTAGTTAATGAAAAAACTGGGTACTCGTTTTTGCCACATTAAACACATAGTGTCCCCACTCAAATCTTCTCAACCGCCAGTTCGATTTTAGTGTTATAAAAATATGTTTATTTCCCACGGGGTATGAGTTGTGGATGATTGGGGCAGCCTTAAATTAAAGCTGCCTTATGGCTGCTTAAACCTTATGGGCAAACGACAAAAGGAATTATCGCCCTTTTTGGGTGGATCCACTCTTAACCTTTTAATGGCATTAAATATAATAATTGCATGGATTAAAAACATTCCCCTGCACCAACAACTTGCAGAGTGTAAAATAAATATTCATGAACTGCAGAATGTGCTTACAAAACAATTTGTGAACTCCATATATAACTATTTATATATGGAGTTCACAAATTGTTTTGCAAATGCAAAATGCAAACATTGTAAGCGAAGTAGCATAGAGATGTGTAGCAAAAATTAAATTCCGACAGAAAGCCTACTAAACAAGACTAACGACGCAACTAAGGTTTTAATGACTTACCTAGGCTATTGAGTATGCTAAGTGAATAATAAATACATTTAATATGCTCCAAAACAGTGCATTTGCATGGTACATACATCGTCCAAGACAGTTAAAATAAAGAGAGGCTAAGCTAGGCTAAGGCTAAGGGCTAAATGAGCTGTCATCATTCAACGGAAAAACTCACCAAGTGAGAAAGGCAGGCTTTCGGCTAATGTCTGTGACAGCGTAGGCGTTAAGAAACCTGCAAATGAGTAATTAAACCATAACCCACAAAACCGTGCATGAATATCTATTAGTCAACAATTAATTTCACACGCCATCTCAACCCTCCAACTAAATTTATGCAGCAACACACTACACGACAGAGTAGGGCTTTATCACCGCAACTGACAAAATATTTCTACACGTCACCTCTTAAACAGGGTGGCAAAGCATTTGGGGGATTTGGGCAAAAACTAGCTATTAGGAGAATTATGTTTAGATATAATCATGATTATGTTTTTCTGTACGTACATAATACTAATTTAATTAATATATAAATGCTGCTGTTTAAAAAATATCTAACTATTTAACACATTGACAAAAACAGAGTTCCTTTCCCAAAACACAATGAATGGCTTATAAATTAAGATTTAAAGAATCACGCAAAAAAATCGTCCTTTTTGGCAGGAATACGACGAAATGGGCTGAAAACCTGTCAAGACTTCAATACGGGTAAATTCCATGTGAAATCTGGGAGAATGCAAGTTAACCAGAATGCATGGAGATCTCTCTCAGGTTATGCCCTCAGGATGATTTCCAAATACAATCTCACTTTTTTTCTTTCCCCGATTTGAGGCCAGCAGGTCGCCGACAGTGTAGAGAATGAGACTTGTAATTAATTCAAGGTTTCATGGCCGTAGCTAGTTTCTGGGGTCCTGAGGATAACCCCCAAAACACGAATCCACTAAGGAAGGCTTGTCACTGCCACATCCAAAATTGAGTCCAAGTAGGAGAAAAAAAGTGAGATTTCATTTTTGGAAAACATCGTCACAGGCTAACCTGGTACACTATACGGTTCACAAATCTTGGGGAGAGTGCCAACATAAATAGAATTTTTGTCTACAATTCACAAAACTATAAAATCTTTAATGTGGTGGATCAGTATTCTGAATCTCTAAAATCCCCACAAGGTTTTTACTTCTTAGTATAAGGTAGAAGTATGGATGAATGTTCATTAATACTTCTACATTTGATTTGACAAGGACACAAATTCGATCGCCATACTTACAATGCAAATAAAGACCACAAACGAAACATTGATATGAAGTAAATGGAGAAAGATGATTACCCCCTCTGAGCTTAAGCGATCCTTCTGCAGAGACAATTCCTTCGTACACCAGATGATAGATGTGAGAGTAATGGGTGGAAAATAAAGCTTTAGATTCAGAAATGTCGACTGTATCTGCAACCATAAAGACAATTCAATTGAATACATTTACTCGAGTACGCAAAATAAATAGCTACAAAACCAATTTTCTCTTTGACATCAAAATCATCTATGGTAGTTTACTTATTACCGTTTGTCTTAAAACACCCGGGACACATATTATAAAAGGTTTTCAAATGTACGCTGGTGGAAAAAACTTTTTCTCTTTGGGAACCTGTGACTCGAAAAAACTCCTTATTCCCTGCTGGGCCCTATTTTTTAATTTTTGGCGACTGGTTCCCGGGTTTCCAAGTTTTTTCCACCAGCGCAGCGCAAATGCATATCAATTAAGTAAGCCGTATTTTTAATAATGTGGTTATAGCTATCTTCCCCGAAAGAACTCCATGCTCAGAATCGGTCATAATAGTTTTTCTGATCTTTATCTGACTAAATAGCTGAAATATTATTTCAAATCCACCAAATCCATAAAATTTTACTTTAAAAACAATCCGTACGACTACATTTAAATTAAGACAGATTATGCCGACTATGCCCGTAACTTTTCAGAACATAATTAAATACAAAATAATAAAAGAGGATTACCAAGGATAAGTTTGAGATGTTTGAGGCGTGTGGCCACATCCTTTTTAGAGTCCAGCAGCTTCTGCGTGGACTTTTTGATATCAGTCTGAGCTTTCTGACGACCAAACATTTTTGGAAATTGCACTTGCTACCTCAAAAACTAATAAAAACTAACTAACATGCTACTCGGATACCAATTTACATTTATTATGCGTGGTAGCTGACGACATTAAATGTCCGTCTTCAACTGAATACTCGCAACAAGTAGCACCAAATCTCACTCTGACCTACACCTACACCCTATATAATACAAAACACATCTTTCGTTTTCAAAATCTTCTTTCACAAATGGTGGCGCACTTTTTCATGATGACGCACTTTTTCTTATCTTTGAATATATCCACTAAATTTCAGTACACTTTTATATCTATCATCTGAAACAAATAAAGAATTTTTTAAATTAGTCCTTAGCACTTTCGCCGCAGGAGGAAACCCTAAGAAAATTAATCGTAAAAAGAAATCAATGGCTAAAAATAGGCGAAATAAAAAAAGTTCCTCTTAGAAGTCATTTTATAAAAAAAAGGCCAAAATTTAAATAACCAAAAGTTTTTAGGTTTCCCAACTTTTTTCTTTTTCACCAGCAATTGAACAATTTTTATTTTAAAAAAATTAAAAATGTTTACTCCAATTTAGATCCCAGGTGGCTTTGCTAGTTGAATCGTCCAGCATCTCAGTCACTTGTCCGACAAAAGCACATTTTCATTCTCATTAAAATTCGGACACTGCATATAATTGAAAATTAAGATTAATTAACACTCAAAGAGAGACAATGAGTATGAAAAATGCATCGGCACCCAGAATGCAAGAACTTTTAACCAAACTAGTACCCTATTTTGAGAAAATTTTTGGTTTTATGCCTGAAGATTTATCAGAACAAAATTTCACTGGCCTAAAATCAAAAACAATGGTATCTGTCGACATTTTGGCTGTATTTAAAAAACATTTTACTATCCTATTATTCTATTCAATATGATTGTCGATATTCAATATTACAAGTTGACGTATTTCTTTCTTATACGTGTCAAACGTTGAACGTGACCGCAAAGATATGACAAGAAATTAATCAGTTTCCTCGTCACTCGAAAAAACTCAATTCAAATAATTATTTATTTTCCCTATAAACAATGAATTATGACACCAGATCGGGATGTTTGATATTTTTCAGCATTCTCCATCCATCCATTAGCCACCGATCATCCTTCTTCCTTACAAACTTTGTTTGAAATTTGGAAACTATTACAACCTAATTACAACCAACCTTTTGGAAACTGGGGCCAAAATAATTTTTTTTTTCAGTTTTAGACCAAAAAGTCCATTAAAAATATTTTTATGTTTCTGGTAATTTGGAGGTTGGAGGTGGTCATTTTTTGTGTCGTGTGGGGGATGCCGTCTTATTCGTTAATTTTGAATTACGAAGTATTTTACCAAAAATAATGGGTGTGGACTGTGGAGTTGGTTTGTTTTGTATTGGACAATGTTAGCAGAAGAAATGATGTTGGATGTCATTGTACTGACAACTTTCTTCATTCTTTGTGCCAACTTTTAGTGTATGATATATTAGTGGGGATATAATTTTTACCCCAGAGAAAAAGGGACACTTTCCCTCCACCCACCAAAATTACCATTCCTAAATGGACTGCAAATTCAAATAATCTGTGAAATATAGGCAATAAAAATATTTAATGGACTTTTTGGACAAAAACTCATAGTGGAAATAAATATTTTGGCCCCTATATGATAAGTCTTGTGTAGTTGGGCGAATCAAGATTTTAAATAGAGTATTTTAATACTCCATTAACCATTTAGATTAGAATGCAATGTACCTGTTTTTATTTTACTGAAGGATGTATAAAATTTGACAAATGACAAGGCCAAGTATGTGTATTTTGTGTTCAGCTCTCCAACTCAGAAACAGATTTGAACAACTGCGGATACATTTGATACATTTCCAATACGTGACTCTCTCTCAAGTAGGCGGAGTCCGGCCGGGTAAAGCACCACATCAGACAGTTAACACACACATAGCCGACTGGCTAGAGTGAGTCGGATATGATCAGGCCCTTTGAAAACTGTTAAAACTACTGATTTGACAGCACTCAAAATAAAACACTGATTTGTGTTAACACACCACACACGTTTTTATTCAGAGCAACTAGTTTCTTCTGTATGCGAAATGCGAATACTATCTCATACCGTTCGCGTTCGATCGGAAATGCATGGTTATGATAACTTTAGAACGGATTAAGTTACTAAAATCAGTGTGTCATCTACAGGGAAATAGAACCACTGAGTTCGTAAATGCACTAAAAAGAACACACTCCCTGACTAGGGGAAGGATTTAAATTTTAAAAACGTCAAAGTAGTAAAATTTCATTTTGCTCGTCTTAGAAAGTCTTAAGATAGCTCATTCTACTCATTCTACTTGTAAAAGGGCATCAATCCATGGTTTATAAAGAAGAAATTAAAATTTGTTGATTCAAGTGTGCTTATTGTTGGGTCTTCATATCTAATTTTCTTAATTTTCATCTCCTTTATACCAAATATTTGTTTGGGTTCCTTGGTGTAAATTAATTGAAATTGTGTTTCGTTTCAAGTATTTTTCAAATATTAATATGAGTACCCAGAACAAAGTATTTTCACCCAAAAAAGGCTGAAATTGTTTTCCGCGAGGAGACATCTGTAAATTTTAATTGGCGTAAATTTATAAATTAAAATTATGTAACTCATTTCAGCATTCGGCTATAAAAATTTACACTCAAAATTGTTCATTTAACTATATAAAGTAATTACTCCATATTCATACAGCTTGAAAATGAATATTTCGAAACCTGGTTGCTGTTTTGAATAAATTAATTGAATTGGAGTTCGAGCAAGTGTATTTCTTAATTTAATTTTTTAAAAAACGAAATAAACTAAG
>JABASH010004065.1:0-14899 GCA_019776445.1 Tomocerus maximus | reverse complement strand
CAACAGAAACTGTATAACAGTAATTACAATTTGTCAATGTTTATAATTATGATTTAGAACTGCACGATCAGTAGCACTAGACAAATATGTACACAGGTAAAAACGAAGGCAAACACACAGTGAGTATTGTATTACTGTACTGTCACACTAAACTCAAGCACAAAGAGAGCCTATGCAAAAGTAGCATACAATTCTTTAGCAGAAAGTGTATGCCCATTGCAAGTTTCAACTCTTTTTAAAGTACAGAACTAAATAGTAAATTAAAGTAAAGCAATTTTTTGGTGGTAGGTCACTTTTCTACGCTGTAAACTTGGAAATCAATTTACATGATTCAGTTTTGACAAAATGACAATGAAGTTTAGTTAGTTTAGCCCATGAAGCTTAAAAAGCCATGGGGCGTATATAAAAGATAACTGTACACATTTTGTGCAATACCAGCAATAACAGTTCTATTACATCTGAACACCAAATGACACAGTTCAATTTTCCACAGTAAACATCCCTAGAATCACAATGCGCACTTAAGCTTGTGGGTGTAGCATTTAATGGGGAAAAACTAAAACGTTATTTATAGGTAATTTTGTAAATGTTTTTCAGTTCAATCAAAACTTATATTTAAACAACACAAATGATTGTTAAATAGAAACTCTACATTATTTGCTGGAATAGATGTGATTCGGATGTGCACAAAACGACATAACAGAACACAATGCTATTTTATAACTTGTAATCAGCGAGACTACAAAGGAACAATAAACTAGAATCGCATCAAGTCCGTCATAATATACGACAGAAAGTATTTACTGAGAGACAATCTAAGACTGACAGCCGAGTCTAGGCAAAGGGAATAAGAGAGTAACAGTAACCGACGGACGGAATGCACGTAAATAGGTACTTTGCTAACACTCGTTATTAATTGCAGTCTTATCAAGTCAGCATTACAGTGCAGAGCACAAAGTGTGATTATGGCCATAATGTAGCACAGATAGAGCAAGAAAATGAAAAGGCAATTGCGTTTTCTTCATCTCATTCTTTTCTTAACTGTCGAAGGATTTTCACACGATTTCCACAACGTTATTGTTTTCAGTAAACTATTCGCATATGTCATTGTGAGTGGCTTACATATGTTCTGCGCTCATTCATTCACATTCACTTATTAATTGTAAGATTCCCAACAAGAATATTTATGTTTTACAAACAGCCGAGGTCAACCGACTCTAGATTAGGTAGTGTATTACGTATATGTAAGTTTACAATAACAGTGGAAGCTACGCTTACGTATCTACTTGTATATGCACCATGCACTTATGTTTTAAAATGCAGTCACTCCATTTAATACGGTTCTTATCATCATTATTACAAACAAAACAACGATAGTATTACATGTGCACAAACTACATCCAGTGGACATGCACTCTACGTAACTGTTTTTCGAAGAGGCTAAGCGATGATATAATTTATAATGATAATTTTATGTTTATCGTAAAGAGACTGCAAAACTCTCCCTCAAAACTGTAAGTGACTGTAACTATTGCCCCATGATTTTCTCATCCGTTTCTCTTCAAACGAACACAAGTCAGGTTAACTTACAATCAGCCAGTCCACTTACTACTTCAGTTCCTTCCATCCACCCAACCACTTTATTATACAACTGAGACTGAAGATTGAACACAGGTCGTAAGGAGCACAGACACAAACTCAGGAACTATGTGCTAACTTCCGGTCTGCAATCTTAATCCTACTTTATAAAACATTAAGTAAATACACACCGTATCCTATCCTCTCCTTTGCTCTTTACCCACTCAAATTGGACGAATTTCTGTTACATTTTTGTTTTTCAGTTCCTGTGCTACTATATTCCATTCGTAAGATTATTAAATCACATAGCTGCACACAAAATTACTTCGTATGCTCTTACACACTCCTGCTCCGTTGCGTTGCTCTTCTTCTCTCTAAAACTAAATGTGGTATGGTATGCCAGAGCATGTCTTCTTATCCTTATCAATTGAAAATTACAAACTGCTTTAATGCCTATACATACCTAGCATCGTTAACGTGAAGCTACATTTATTGTGGATGAACTACGTTATGTATAGCTTCAACAATGTAAATGTAACTAAGTACGTAGGTATAATATGTGTTCACGTACATACAGTCTCAGTCTTAGTCAATCTCACCAGGTACATGCAATTCCACAAAACAAGCCTCGAAGCACGTCTTGATTTTCGAACAGTATCATGTATATTGTATTGATGAACGTGCATGAATATCCCTTGTATATTCGAGTAACTTAATGTATACTTTGAATTTGAATGTTGATGTAGTTTAGTCTAGTTTTCCTCTGACATCCCTAGAGTCAATATGATAATGTATACTGTATGAAGTTGTGCGGTTCTTACGCTGAGAAACAGCTAAATACGATTGTAGTCAACTGACTGATTGTCAGTAAGTGCATAGATATACTACACTGTTCTGTGTGTAGTATGTACATTGCATTACTTCCATTACTGGGAGCTAGCCGCAAAGAAGAGTTAAGGAGGAGAGGAGAGTATTACGTGATTTTAAGATGTATACTAAATACTACAACCCTAAGATTCAGAGTCTATACGGGATTGACGAGTTATAAGATTAATACTGCATTATAAGTCAACAGAAAAGAGAAGGATCTCTTCACTCTACGGAATGATCTCCTGATGTAACTCCCCCCACACCTACTTTTCTTCTGCTAACTCTTCTTGTGTTATTGTTATTATGTTGTGTTATATTTTATGCTGTCTGCATGTAATACTGCATAACGTTAGGAATACCAGTTCTAGTACCTTCACCCCTTCCTTTTGCCTTTGGATCATCTCCATCCTCCAACTTGCAAAAATTGTATTTACTAGAGTTTAAAGCGTTTCACTTATTCTATTCTACTAACGATAAATACTTGAACTTAGATTGCATTGGTTTTTAATATTCACATTTTTTGCCTTCCTTCTAATGCCATGTTATGTGAAAGCGAAGGCTTAATCTATTAAGTACAGAAACCAATTCTCCCAATAATAATAATAGCAAATAGAACATGATATTATACCTAAACCTAACCTCACTAAAATTGTTGCATAATAATTTAAAACAAACTCCACTAAACCTTAGTCTACCTTACCTGTCTGCCTCTACCTACTCTTAAATTACATCATTCAACAAAGGAAAATCCAGTTCCGATAAATTAATTCAATAGATAATACCAAAAAAGACATCTGCTTTAAAAGGTAGAAGAAGACACGAATAAAAATGGACATAACACAATCCAATCTTCCTTGGGTTGCTAGCCTCTAGCCTATCTACTTTAAATAAATATTTGAGTCCAAGCCGAAAGACTATTATAATAAATATAACAAACCAATTCAACCTCAGAGACGTCTTTTCTAACTTTGCTTAATTACGGAGATACGATGATGTTCTTGTAATTTTTATTTCAACAATAATGGTATGATAAATAGAGATGACAGAGGATTCAGTTAAGTTAAAGCCTTTGGTTAAAGAATTGCATACCATGCAGGCCATCAATACGTCACTATTTAATAAGTGCTTCATTTATCTACACTCAGTCTACTACAGTACAGCACAATCTTCATAACGATTACATTCTTTCTACAACCAAGGTTTTTAAACGTTCTATTTACTGAATAATGTTGTTGTACATGTTACATATGAGGCTGAATAAAACCAGATCAATGTTAAAATTTTCAAAACTGTTGTGGGAATTATGGTTCACATTGAAGCGATAGATTTTTTAAATCACCAGAGCGTACCTGAGTGAGATCAATCCCTTGATTACCTAGTTTTCCATGCTTACATTGTAACTGACAATGACAGTAATGCATGCCTAATTACCTATCATATCACACATATTCACATATATACAACAAAGCAATGAAATGATGATGCAAAACAATAAAATATAGTTTCCATTTTCCCTTACTTGATCATACATATTCCCATGTCATTGAGTCAATTTAGTTTACTCAATAGCACAAGGCAAAAATAATATGGAATGTGACACTGTGCTGCTAAATATAATAGCTATGTACTTATTATTCACTTACTCATTATTCTTGTAATAAAGTGCAAATAATCATTACACGAAAACCCATTACAAACAAATAGTATTTTTACAAGAAACATGAAAGGATCTACAAGGCAAGGCAAGGAAAGTAAGGTAAGGTAAAATAAAAGGTAAATGCGTGTAAGTATAGGGTTTAGGTATTATGAGGATCACATTGATAAAACTAAAAGCCCTATTTTGCACTTTACAAAGTAACGTGTTATTGTACTTTGTTTTGTATGTAAATAATGGTAGTACATGTGTATAGTCAAGTACAGTGTACATTACATTTCCATACAAAATATATGCCTGTTTACATATATATAATATTGGATGTCTCTCGGTCTGCCTGCTTGTGTATAAATTAAATTATATAGGTAAACAAACCATTATTTATTATTATGAGCATTTACCTAAAAGACAGGCTGTTTACTATTGACAGATATCATATTTTTGCTATTTTAAGTATAATTTAATGTCGGTATGTGGGAAACGGAAGGATAAATTAAATACTGATACTGACTGTCTGTGTCTCAAGCAGTAATTTTATTTGTCGCAATGACTCAGTGATTTTTAATTTCAGCCAATAACTACCACAAATGCCACACACATACTACAGTGGTACGTTGGATTATTTATGTTCAAACAATTTAATATAAATAACTGCTAAATACAGATAGTACAGCTCTCTACTAGCTCTCATCTATGTTCGTTCTTCCCTGCCGATCCTTGTTACAACAGTTTATTAACTAAGAGAATATTTATCAACTTCTTTATGCAAGGGCGCTGCCATTCTGTCTGGCTATCTACAACACTATTCGATTCCACGTAACTTTTGGCTGGAGTAGCATTTTTGAATAAAGTCTTCGGATTATGAAAATTGTGGTCAACGGAACGAACGAGTTTTATACAATTTAGATATTATTGTTCGCAGTAAGAAGCACCAAAAACATTTATCAATACAAACACTTTACTTTAAATGCCCTATACTCAGGACACATAATAAGTTAAACGTTAAAAATTAGTAAAGTAAAGTTAACGTTACTACATTGCACTGACAATGGATTGTTTTACTTCAGATCCTCACTATAGTAGCACCAGTAAATGAGTCGTTGTCGTTATCCCATGTGTGTAATCTTCTATATTTTAAGTATATTATAAGCATGTATAAACATTTATTTCTATTCTATAAGGTAGTAAAAAGTTGAGTCAGAATAGAAGACAAAGGCAAGTTCAATGCTTACGACAAAAAATGAATAGGTACGTTAAAGTTAGAGTTAGATTAGACAAAAATCTTGCTTGAAGAATGAAGCACGTATCCATCTACTTATCAGAGTAAACGTATCACCTCTCGTAAACGTATCAACCCGTAAAACGACTTATTCAATCGCGTGCTTGATGTATTCACAACATCGAATTGTCATGAAAATATTATTATAAATATTACCTAAGCTAAAGGAAATTCATCGCCAATTTTTATAAGCGAACATTTATAATATGCAGAGATACACATTTGTTGTAAGCTAACTGGCAATAGCAATTAATGATCCTGTTTTGCAGTAACTTGTGATAATATTATACAATGCTCTTTCCTATACATAGACTCGCCTCACATGTAAGATATGTGAGCTTTGTTCGCTGCACTACAAATAAAAACCAGAGAATACCGCAACATGGGCTTCGCACGATACACAGTAATTCTGTACTTTCTAATAATATAATTTCAAAAATGCATACCTAATTACACTACACCTCAACTCAGGAGGTTTATCACATTTTTTGTAAAATACATAGAAATTACATCGATGAAATAAATATTATAATGAACTATGCATCACACCCTTCTTTACTACTTACTACATAACATACATGCCAAAAGCTTTAGCAGTATAAGTTATTTTTAGTACAATTACAAATTAGTACATGGTAAGTAAAAACTTCATATTCAATGTCCTCAGTCAAACAATTATCAGTAACCAAAATACTGAAAACCATGTTATACATATTACAGAGTTAACAATGGGGTCAGTGAAGAATTTATAGACAATGGCTGTTGATCTCGATCAACAGACAAAACTGAAATCTTTTGGGCGAATGTACTCAATACTATTATTACAAAAACTATATATATGTTTACAAAAATTGTAACACAACTTTAGAAGCTATTGCGCCAAAAGGTTGTTTGGATTACTTTTAATGTTGAATGTTCTATGCTTTTATTGTTTTAATGGTATAACTATGGCTTTTCATCATACTTTCGACAAACTCCTATTATTTTATAAGAATCTTGAAAATATGTATAGCATATAGCTCGCTTCCAAACTATTCCAAAGTATGACCAAATTACAGCATACAGGTAACAAAATCTGGCAATAAGACAGACAACTAACCTAAGTAGCACTAAATGGAAAAATTGATATTGAAAGTGTTGAAATTGGAATTGGTAAGTTACCACGTTTTGAGTAATTTCCAAAGTACGACCATAACAGTAACATAAAACACTTACAGATAAATATACCTATAAAAGTTATAAATTTCTCCAGACCAAAATATTTGCTGGCTATTTGAATCCGAATAAATGGTTGATTTACCTAAAATATTATGAATAAAATAATCATTGGTATATGATACCCATAAAAAATTTCATTTTTCAATAAGTGGGCTACGGACCATTACGAACGAATAATTATTACATTGATACAGCATGTCAACCTGCTTTGATTAAGACCATTAGACAAATGCAAAACGTGTCTTTGCA
The DNA here is from genome assembly GCA_019776445.1 of Tomocerus maximus. Lineage (NCBI taxonomy): Eukaryota > Metazoa > Arthropoda > Collembola > Entomobryomorpha > Tomoceridae > Tomocerus > Tomocerus maximus. The sequence continues at coordinate 8,051 of JABASH010004065.1, read as the reverse complement.
GATGCAAGTATTGTTAATATCTAACCGATACACATCAATAAGTTCAGAGCTTGTTATGTTTTCAGACTTGAGTAGTCAAGATATTTATAAGTACACTTGGACACAATGTGCTGCATTTTATTATTACAACACTTACATGGAAGGTCGGGAATTGGGAAGATGCCTTATTTTGATTATCCGAAAATATTTTTTTAGAAAAGAGATTCTTTACTCCGAAAAGCTTTTGAGTTCCTGATTTCCAAAGTATATTCTTTGACTGTATAAATTTTTAAAAATTAACATAAATTGTTTAGATGAATGAGGGTAAGGTAAAGCTAAATGTTACATGTCATCTCATGTATAGGTGATTATGGTAGAAAACGACTATTAGAGAGCGGAGAGCGCATAATATTATTTACATTGTAATAATTTACAACATTATGCATCCAGGATTTCAAACATTTCTTTAGCTATCCAATCGACCAAGTACTCCGAATATATTGAAAAAATTCCAGTGCAAATTAAAATTATCGGAATTATAAATTCCAGCGCATCCGATGAGCGATTACTTCGAGCATAGAGCATCAAATAATACGAAGGTCGATGGTACTTATATATTAATACCATCATATCAGTAAGATTTTTACTAACTTGTCAATTCATAATTTGTGACACTATGGAATAAATATATGATTTGCGGCACTGTAGTAGTAGACAACTTCGACAATTTATTCTTGTGAAGGGGAGGGATTTTTGGGTATATGGTAATAGACAGACTTCCTTTTGAATTCAAAATTCTGGATAAGTTAAGATATATCAGAAGTTCCACAAATAGCGACTGGTGCCGTCAATAGAAAAATTAACAAATTGTATCAATAAATATCCGCGAGAATGTAATTGCATTACAATGTGAATCAATTTCACAGGGAACCGAGTCCTATGGATTTAACTTTCTAGCTACTATATATTTGGCTTAGGCATTGACACAAATGTCGATAAATAAAAAAGGGTATGGTGAGCAATAAAAAAGGTATCATGTGGATTAGATTAGAGAGATGCGGCAACTAAAATTACATCTCAACTTCGTTGTTTTAAAATAATTTCCTCTTTCGTGCTAAATGTATTTAGATTTTTAAACGAAGCATTCGAAATCCCTCCTTGATGATTCCTAATAAAAAATGTGTAACAACTGCAACAAACAATTAGACAATTACACACACGCACACAAACTTAATCTTAATGGATAGATAGATTCCAATCGTTCGGTCATTATGCACTAATACATACATTATTCACATGTCACAAAGTATGTCTACACATTGCTGAAGAAATTATATAGTCGACTCGGGCTAGTTTAATAACTCAACTCAACACACTTGTGGCTTGTGTCACAAAAATACTAATTGCCTTAACACAAAATAATACTCGTCTCACCTTCCCTTTGAATCATTTTGATTTTGATTTAAATTATATACTTTTAATTCAATTTAATTGCTTACCTTCTGAAAGCTCCAACTCGAGTTCAGCTAATTTATCCCGAATGTCTTGAGGCAACTGTGATATATCGATACTGATTTCGGCTGCCATTGTCAAGGTTAGACAAATTGTCCATACACCTAGTTTCTGAGTTAGAAAGGCAGTTTTCACTGTAGAAAGGATAGTTGCACAAACGGTTTGTTTTCTGATAGCTCACAAACAGATACTGTCCATATTCTTGCTATAACGAGCAGCGTCGGATATCGGATAGCGTGTTAACTTTAGCCTTCCTAAACATATTTCAATTGAAAATCGTTTACAGTTTATATTATACCTAGTCTCTATACACCATTCATTATACAAATATAAATAGCAGCTTATTTTTATCCATTAGTAAGAGCCATAGCCATAATAAACAGAAAATGGATAACATAGTATACTAAAACCACTTTTGTACATACATCTTACAATGTGAGTGAATACACATAATTACAATGGCAATGGCTGTCTGCGTAAAAGTCTAGATGTCTTGAGGTATGCTTACGCTATGAGTCACGCATTACTGAATTATACAGAAACAGTACAGATAGTAAGTCTTTCCACGAAAGGTTGATTAGTCACCAATATAAATGATTACGTTCATTATTGAAGTCCAAAGTCCGAATCCAGATCCAATTATATATTTTCCAATTTCCACCACTACTGTAGACTTTCATAACTTGTAAACTTGAAAAGATGAAATAGGAAACTTTTGTTTGGCAAAATGAAGACGTTTTAGCGTTTACGTTTTCTGTAATGTCGTCCAAAGTCCAAGCGAATCCAAAGCTCCGGTAACCTTAAAACACCATATACAACTTCCTCCGCTGATGGAGCATTTACCTGAAAGTAAAAATAGTTATCATTAATTATTAATTACCAATTCCTTGACTGGTTTTTCACCTCTGTAATTGTATGTCTGTCAGGCTTAATACAATAGGGCAAAACATGCTTAAGATTATGAGAACAATACAGTCACACAGACAACTGTTTGGTTTTCCATTTCTTTAGAATCTATAAAAATGCAGGTTATAAAAACTGACTGTGGAATGATGACTGAACAGTTGACAGTGTATCCGCAAGCCCTACGACCGAAACAAACATTTAATTTAATCCAGTTTATGTAGAAGTCTACTACAGTACAGAGTAGAGAACAGACTCTTTTCCTTTACCGTGAAATATTTTTAATACCATATATTTAAATGGTAGAAACCAATCATTTAAAGTAGCAAAGTATAATTTATTAATTAAATATACAAAGCCAATAATACGGCTCAGCTAAAAACTTGAGAATTTACGGCGAACTTAATATAAAATAAAATACCCATTATTCTTTAATGAGTATAAATATATAATCTTATATATAATCTATATCTTAAATAATATTTATATTCTGTCATCTGTTTGCTTTCAACTTTTAATACGGCACACTATGTCACAGAACAATTTATGTGCATTTAATGCAATAATATGCATTGCAATTTAAAGTCGAAATGTACAGTAAGACATCATCAATCATAAAAATCTTAAAATACAAATTAAATAAATAAACATAGTTAAAGTTACAAGTAGCAATAATAATGGTTAGTATCATTATAAAAATAAAGACCCAGCGGGCCCAGCACATACCTACATTGTGCATATACTTTACGCATACCTAATTGTAATAATAATAATAATATCAATAGCTACAAAGGTCAATTCACACAACTCAAAAAATAAATATCAATCATGAAGTGACGAAGTAACCCAAAGTAAAGTATATGCTTTACGCTTGTCCTGTAGTAATTAGATTTAGAAATAGAATTAGAATTCGATTCTCATAATTTATGGCTTGAATTTTTAAATATCTCACAACTGAGAAATATGCAGAATTAGGATTACGATTTTACGACTACACATAATATCATACGAACGAATGATAAAATAAAATAAACATTGAACATGTTTGTGTAATAATATTGAATATGTTATATACATATATTGAATATATTCAATATTATGACAAAGCTATTAACTTCATGTTAGTCACTGTCATAATAATAATGTGGCAATGGTAATGATATTCATGTTAATAAATAAATGTGTACAGTACTCGACCGACTGAAAAATTTTGTTTACCTTTGTTGTTGTTGATTGGAAATTGGAATTTGTGAGGTGACTGGAACTTTGGAACTTGGAACGCTGCTCTTTCTGTTGTTGTGTTGCTGTCCTTTTATTGTTATTATTACTATCTTCCTATCTATGTTCTTTGCTGATGAGTTCTTTCTTGAACAAGTAAAAAAGTTTAGGTAGTTTAATCTTTATCCGAGCAATAGAGTGTTGAAGTTGAAGCAATCGCCATTCCATTGCATTATTGGTGTACTGTGTCAGTGCTATATCTATAATATTAATATTATCCAGAATCCAGCAGAATATAATCCAGAAGAGAAAAATATATAGCCAGAACCAAGCTCATCCTCGACGCCCGACACCCAACAGTAGGAGACCCGACGTCCGACAACTTTCCACCCAACCCATTCCCACCCGACGCCCTTCCCACCCGACGCCTTTCCCATCCAACGCCCGACGATGCCCTTCTCACCTGACAGCCAACGGTATCCCATTCGACAGGAAAAATCCCTTCCCAACCAGCTCTTTAGTACGAAAACTCAAAACCCCTTCTACCAAAAATTACATAAAAATACCTCCTTTGACTTTCTGAACAATTTGATAGTCAAAATTACTGACTTTGCCTTTCTGTTCGTTTTGAGTTTTATGGCAAGAAATTAATAACTTAATGTTTCTAATTTGTGTCATTATTTTAATAAGTGACCAAATCTTAAGTTTAGCCTTTCAGTATTATAAGTGGCCTGGTCGTACAAGCCTTACTCGAAGTCCATGTAGAATTCCACCGAACGGACGTCGGGTTTTCTGTTGTCGGATTTTGGGTGTATAGATTGAGACCCAGAACCATATGTATTTATATATTAGTACATATGTCTGTATATATACACACTCAAACAGAGAATATCGCTATATGTAAATGTATATATATACTAGTTTTAAGATATTATTATTAGACTATAGTAGCTATACTATATACTGCCCAACAGCATAGCACTGCACTACTGCACTGCACATATAGTAATAGTAATTGTGCTGTCTGTACAGGGTGATCATTTTTGCTGTGTACACATTGCATTGTCACTGTCTACCACACACAGTTCTCTACAAAAACCTAGAATAAATATTATACTATTTTGATTCTCTCAATTAGCTTTTTTATCAAAGAAATAGATGAAAAAAGTCTGCAGTCTACTTGAGTAAAAAAAAATTAATCCAAGCATATTCTGACAACTACTAACAAATTCAAGTATGTGGTAACAAATATTAAAATATACAAGCATAGGCTAACTAAGCTAAGTAGTGAAAATACAAATCACATTCTAGCAATTACTAACTTCAAGGCAAGCATTTGCTAAAAATACTAATTCCAAGTATTTGCTAACAAGCTAACAATACTAATAATTCCATGATTTGCGATAATTGTGATGATCTGTGAACATTTATGAATTTCTGTGATGATTCTGATGATGTGTAACTAGTGTAACGTTTATCACTGCTATAAGTCACGAGCTATTCCTATTACAAATCTTAAGTCTATCGTCAAAACATCTAGCATTAAATCAGCAGCATCAGCATTATCTAGCATGAAAAGTCTGGCTCGCTTTGAGTACTCTCTCTCACGGCCCAGATGTATGTGTACTGTGTACCGAACACTACTTGGATGTCACGTTCCACCCCTCCTCCCCAGAGGGAGTCCTCATCCAGAGTGGCGACACTTTCTGGGTCTCAATACGTTATGGGGGGCGACGATTTCCTGGGGCTCAACAAGTTTTGGGTGGCGACTTTTTCCTGGGGCTCAACAAGCTTTGGGTGGCGACACATTCTATGGCTCAATAAGTTTTGGGTGGGAAAACTTTCTGAAACTCAACACGTATGGGTGGCAACACTTTCTGGGGCTCAACATATTTTGGATGGCATATTTTTAGTGGCAACACTTTCTGGGGCTCAACATATTTTGGGTGGCATATTTTGGGTGGCATATTTTGGGTGGCACGGTGGCATATTTTCAGTTGAAACACTTTCTGGGATTCAACATATTTTGGGTGACATATTTTGAGTGGCAACACTTTCTGGGGCTCAACATATTTTGGGTGGCATATTTTGGTTGGCACGGTGGCATATTTTGGGTGGCACAGTGGCATATTTTCAGTTGAAACACTTTCTTCAATTTTTGGGCGGAAACCCATTCTGCATATTTTGGGTGGCCCCACTTTTGGGATTTTAACTTCTGAATTTGTTTGTGGTTCGCCTGAACCTTGAATATTAATAATTTATGACGACCTACCTTGCTAAAAGTAGCCATTGACACTTTCCTACATTTTTGTTACAGCGTTAGTACAGGGTGGCGCATCGTGTATGTGTGTAAGTAGTAGTGTGTGTGTGTATTACACACTTATTATCCTTATCCGTCCGAGCCGAGACTTTTTTGTCATTTGTATCACCTGCCATTTAAAGGCAGTTTAATATGGATGCCGCCCGAAAATACGAGCAGCACTTGCACCGCACCGGCCTCTTGCATTCTGTGAATCTCTGTTTATACGTCTCGGCTCGGTATGTAAAAGCCGATAAGCTAGAGAGCTCTTCCCCGCATATTTACATGACTTCTCATTGGATGCACACAAAAATACAAATAAGAGAGCGCCACCGAAACTGCTGTTTTCTTTAGTATTAACCCATTGCTAACTCGATAACACGTCACCATCCATCCCCGTGGACAATTCAGAGTAAATGAGCGCCCTCTGTATCTTAGCAACCACTAGACCAATTTTCGAAAGGCTTTTTCGGTAGTTCATATGCAATGGTTTTGGCAACTTTGGTCAATTTCCGTGAATACATTAGAGAGTTATCATGCTTACTACAATATACATGTGCTTCCTCTCATAACAGTCATTAAATGCTTTTAAATTTGACTCCATGTCTAATGCACTTTTGCAGATGATTTTTAGTATAGTGCTTTAAGGAGTTTCTTAATGTCCCCACGGATTACCGTTGGGGGACGCTCCCAAGATCAATGCAAAGACCAAGGATCAACCTATTTACCTTGGTAAAACAGTCGTAAAAGGTTGGATTTTTTGCCGAGAAGTTGGAATTTTTGGAAAAAACAAAATTTTTACTTACTCCAAAACATCGTAACCATATGTTGGAACTGCTGCTTGGAACAATCTTTAGACGACGCGACGTTACCTTTTCCTATTATATCCAACTTTGTTGGCTGCCATTACATTGACTTTCGGAACATCCCCCTACAGTGCGTGCCGTTGGGGGGCATCAAGAAACTCCTTAATTAATTTTGTCAAAACATGCATTTACATTTAATCCAATGGGAGAGATTTATGTTCCTTTTCCTGGGACCGTGTCCCCTGTTAAAGAATGTGAGAAAGTAAGGTTGCTGGTAATTAGGCAGGTACTATATTTGTTTCAACTCTTATTACTCAAGCGCCACCTTTTTTTGAAGCGCTGATGTTATCATGTCACTCCTGAATCCGAGCTTTTTTACTTGAAAGCTGAACATTTAAACAACCGAAACATTAATCAAACATTTTTAATAACGTGCTGGTGAAGGTTTTTTACATACTCGGCTTTCCGGTAAAAAAGCTCGGATTCGGGAGTGACATATCGCGTCAAAAAAGCTGGTCCTTTAGTAGGGGAGGTGTGTTGTGTTGTGTTGTTGTGTTGTGTGGGCCTTATTATCGCGCATTCACTTTTGTGTGGGCTTACCCACATGGATTATGCCATTTATTTGACAGCAACCCTTGGGTTACGGGGTCGTCTTATCTATATCTTCAACAAATTCGGTAACGGAAGAATTTATCTCCCGACCGACTGAACTGAACTGTCACGATCACGAACGACTCACAGCCACGACGATAATAATAATCATATCCTCTGCCTTTTGTTGCCTTTTTGCTGGTGCTGTCAGCTGTGTGTGTTTTGTGTTATCCCATCGTTAAAAACGTAAGTCTGTCGAGTGTTGACATTTAATTCTGTTTTCCGTAAATAATGGTTATTTTTTATTCATACTTTTGTTATCACTTATCTGAGCTTGCTGTTTGAAGGAAAGGAATAGAAACTGACACAACAACACATGAAGACTTCTGAACCGAACAGTAATATAACGTACCTCTTGTGGGGTTGGCTTTGGCTACCCGTCACCCGTACTGTACAGACAGTAAGGTGAGTCAATTTTTAATATTACGATTTTATGCCACCCGATTTTATGCCCGATTTTTATGAGTCATAAATAACTATCAACCATTATTTTATATTCAGTATTCAGGTAATATTATCTTTATCTTTTCAAAAAATTAATTCCTGCCACTACTAATAAATTACTAATAAATAAATAAATGGTTTTATAAGTTTTTGCTCTATACAGCCTAAAATAGTATTAGTGTACATATGGTTCACTCTGTCTCTGACTTTGATATTCTATCAATCTGTCTGTGTATATG